>CM029604.1:6481593-6643410 GCA_017311375.1 Mytilus coruscus | reverse complement strand
TAAACATAAGAAGGTTAGGCATGACTGTAAATAAGACAAATCTTATAATCATCAGACACCAAATGACGTTGAATTTAACAGTATGGGTCACCATAAGGCTTTAAACGATTTAGCAAAACCCATACAACTAAGCTAGCTATACTTGGACCCGAAATTTAAAATAAATGACTCAATTCAAAGGAGAAAACTTAAGACCTGTCATATATCCAAACAATGAACGAAAACAAATATACTACATAGCAGCAAAACAAATAATGAATTACAAGCTTCAAACAAGGTCCATACACATACATAAAGTGTCGTTTTTAACTTTTTACGGGTAACCAGGTCTCCAATTACACAGGATAGTGGTGAAAACACTACACAAAAAGAAACAATTAAATGAGAAGGGCTTTACTCATCATATTGATAAAAAAGACCTGAGAGTAATACGTTTCTACGGGTAAAACTAAAACTCAAACAGAATCATTGTATTTATGAAAATTTAAAGTAAAGTTTGTGAGGAATTAGTTCTAACAAATATTCGACTTGATATTTTACCAGTAGTACATGAATATGCCTTAAAACTCAAATTTTCAAAGATAGACACGGGCTTAGATTAATAAACACCTGAGATGTCACCAAAGAAACATCACCATCAAAATGGACAAAATTACAATAGAAACGAAATATCGTCACTTTTGTCGAGTTTCTCGTGAACAATTGGAATACATATACATCTAGAAAGGAGCATTGATTGTTGATATATTTTTTGTTTTTTTGTTTAAATTTACATCTTTTGAGTAATGTTTTGAAAAGTCTTGACAAACAAGTTGTAGAACTGATACTATGGGCCGATATGAATCGACATTTTAAGGCTTTCTTTTGTTAGTTTGATAGCCATTACACATAGGAGACCTTCAGATGTTAAGAGCAGGCCATCGGCTGACACGTGATAATGAAATGATTGTTTTATATATGAAGATCTGTGGATTAGGCGAAATAAAGATTATAATTTAACTGGGTTCATGTAAGTATATGAAATAATAAGTTGTTCTAAGTTATACAATAAGAAGGTATAACGTTCTTAATGGCAGGGTATAACATATATTCAATAAGTTGATAAAATAAATGCCTCTGCATAGATTTTGTATATGAAGAAAATAAGATTTATGATCTTCAGGCTTATCGATTCACGGGAAGAGGCTATTGAGATAACTATCTGAAATAATAATACCGTTAAATTCAAACTGTGAAATGAAACACGAAATGGTGCAACACGCCTTGAAAATATCTTGTGATTTACCAATAGGTGTTAGACCAAATGTACACAGATGCCTTACACTGTTAGTAAATATATAACAGAGATCGTCCAGTGAATAATATGCGGTGTTTTCTTCGTTGATTCCGATTGCAGCGTTTGTCATGACATTTATAATTTTTACTTTTTTTCTATTAACATCATTGGAGACATCAGAAAAGCAGGTTTAAGATATTGGTCCTTGCTGCATAATACTGTCATTTGAACAGAGAATATATGCCGTCTGCAGTCATTTAATCAAAGACAGTACATATATTAAAACATGTATTTAAATACGGTGGACTCGATTTGAAATTATCGATAAGGGCGCTGACCATTCGCATGTACACAAGTAGTTTTGTAAGTGATACCTGTATTTTCGAGACCTGCCATAGACTTACGTTGACAATGTCTGACATGGAGGAGGAAACCTTAGATTTAGCGGGTGAACAAGGTACGTCTACTAGAAATCCGCATAAAATGTCTAATGCAGATTTATTTTCGCTTCTCAAGACATATATGGACACTAGGCTGTCGGGTATTGAAACTTCTTTCAAAGACACTACGCATACTTTGGAAAAAAGATTAAAAAGGCTGAAAATTCTTTCAAATTCAAGGGTCATCAGGTCCAGTACGATCTGAACCTTGATTTACAGGATTAGGAGAAACAAGTCGGAGAAAGCGGTGACTATCCCGAATGAGGCTCTTAACACGCTAAAGAAAAGAAACAAGCTCATAAGAATTACCGATAAGTCAAAGGGAGGATGGAAGACCGTACAAGAATATCTATCCGATGATTTAGCCAGCAACTCCGAGGATGAAAAGAAGATAAGGGCAGCGGACAACCGTGCAGTGAAAAAGTTTAAGTCTGTAAAATCTGTAGACAAGAAGCAGAACGTACGAAAAAAGACCAGCTGAAGCTTCCGGTTCAACTCGCAGACAGCTCATAATGCAATCCCAATTTCTGTCAGCATGCCGCCCTTTCGTGGGAGCAGACCTGGTTACGGAAACAAGGTCAAAAGGTCCAGAGAAGGAGACATGTGTTACAGGTGCGGACTCTTTGGACATTGGGCTTCTGAGTGCAAAAAAAGACACCAAGAACGGATTTGGAGCTCCCAGAGGAACTTCTTAAGGATTTCAGCGCTCATAGGGACACTTTACAGGTACAAGATGTTTCTGAATCTTATTTTGAATATGAAAACGGTTATTCAGATATTTTTGTTAAAGACAGGCTGAAAAATTCTATACTCTTTTGACAAAGTATTAACGCTTCTAGTTTTATTGTTGATGTTATTGAAAATGGTTACAAAATACCTTTGTTAAAATAACCTGAAAATATTTATTTAAAAAGTAATAAATCTGCGTTAGAGCATTAATATTTTGTATCAAGTGCAATTAAAGAGCTTTTATCGGGCGGTTTAGTAAAACGTGTCTCAATTATGCCACATGTTGTTAACCCTTTAACTGTTTCAGTTAACGGTAAATGTTAACACAGATGGATTTTAGATCTTAGACATGTAAATAAACAAGTGGTTGTAAACAAAGTCAAATTCGAAGATTGGAAAATTTTATCACAATTTGTTACTTTGAATTGTTATGGGTATGTCTTTGATTTGAAGTCAGGATATCATAACTTAAACATTTTGAACAACATCAAAAGTATTTAGGGTTTTCGTGGAAAGGAGAATTTTATGTTTTACTGTGTTGCCATTTGGTTTAAGCTCTAGCGGGTATATTTTTTACTAAAGCTGTAAGACAATTGGTCAAGCACTGGCGTAAATCTAGCATAAAGGTAGTTGTCTACTTAGATGACGGTTTTGGGGTTGAAGACAGTTATGAACTATGTGAAAAGCACGCTCAAAGAATCAAAGCAGACTTGATTGCTTCTGGTTTTGTGCCAAACAAAACAAGTGTGTAATGTTACCTTCACAGCGCGTTGAATGGTTAGGTTTTTATGGAATTTAATTTCTTGCACATTACAAACTCCTCAAAGAAAAATAGACGGTATCTTGAATTTGGTAGCTTTTAAACTAAATTCTAGTTACAGGGTAAAGGTACGACAGTTGGCCAAAATCTGCGGTAAGTTAATTGCTTTAACACCAGCCATAGGCAATGTTACATAGATCATGACAAGATGCATTTTTCAGTCATTAATATAAGAGACTATTAGGGTCAATATGTAAACATCGGCAAGTACCCTGATTGTATAAATGAGCTCATTTTCTGAGAGATAATTTGCCTTTATTAAAGGCGGTTGATCTGGTAAAGCGAGCGATACGGGCGCTGCTGGTCGCATACAAAATTCATCGAAAATTTTGTACAAAATGTGGTTAGAAACTGATCGAGGTAGGAGATCTACTTGGCGAAGTAAAAGCAATTCAGTTATGTGTCAGTGCCTTTTCAAAACTCTTACAAAACAGTATCGTGACTTTTCACACAGATAACAAGAATGCTGTTAGCATCATAAATAAAGGTAGCAAAGCGCAAAAGTTACAGCAATTGTCTTTAGAAATGTATAGGTGTTGTTTACTTGAAAACATTTCATTACACATAATCTGGTTACCCAGAAAAGAGAACGAGGAGGCTGATTTATTAAGTCGGATTATAGATATTGATGACTTGGGTATTTCTTCAGAGTACTTTCAGTTTTAGACGACCTCTGGGGTCCTCATACCTTCGATGGGCTTGCTAGTATGGACAATAATAAAGTAGACAAATTCAGTTCGTTGTACTTGAACCCTGGTTTCTCAGCAGTAGACACTTTCTCGTGCCGTCGTCTCCTTACTGGCCATTGATTTTTAATGGAAATGCAGAATACAGATCTTACGTATTAGACGTGCTCGAATTTAACGAGGTAGACAGAATTTTAGTTTCTGGAAACATTTAAATTCTATTTTGCGAACGGAAAATTCAAGGGTAGAATTTTAGCTGTTCGTTTGAAAGCCACTGATTAATATTTGTGATAACATTTTATTATTTTTGCAGATTTTACTTATTGGAGGTTTTCTATTCAGCGATGTTAGCTTACAGAAGCTTATTGATGTAGATATTGTGTCACTTGACGATAGTTTTGGGCCACTTGGCCTGCAGATACGACTGGGTATAGTAATGGTCACTTGACCTGTTTTTCTGTTTGTGAATGCTGAGCAGTTATGCATAATTTAAGGTAAATAATTATTTATTTAATCTATAATTATTGTACAGAAAATATTTTCAACGGGATTTTGGAAAAATGACACAAAGTAAAGCACACAGAACTTAAGAGTTTGTTCAGAAAATGAAGAATTCAGTTATTGACTCTAAAGCCAGAAATACAACTGTCAAATATGCATACAGTTTTAAGCGTTTTGTAGTGTGGTCTGAAAATATACAGACATCAAGTCTGTCCTTCCCGCCAACGAAATTTATGTTAGTTTATATCTTCAAAATCTAATGCAAAGCGCAAAACACTATAGTACTATAGAAGCTGCATGTGATTCTATAAAGTTGGCTCACAGTTTAGCTGGGTTTGAAGACCCATGCGACTCGAATATAGTTAAATGTATTGTGGAGGCATCTAAAAAAGCTTAATAGACCTATTCAGAAAAAGAACCCAATTCAAACATTATGGTTAGTCTTTTAAGACATTTGGCGTAACAAATAGTTCGCTAAAAATCTTAGATTATTGGCTATGTGTTTTCTGGCTTATTCAGGATTTTTAAGGTACAGTGAACTATGTCAGATCAGAGCAAAGCACATTACATTCGGAGACGATCATATTGATATCTATATTGAGAGTAGTAAAACCGATTGTTACGGAAAAGAAAAGAACGTTTTGATAGCTAAACTTAATCAAGCTCACTATCCTGTTGACATTCTAAGTGATTATTTGGATAAAGCTAAAATAGACAGGTCCTCAGATGATTTTGTGTTCAGAGCTTTATCTTATTATAAAAGTACAAACAACTGCAAACTGAGAAAAAGAATATAAAACCATCCTATACTAGGACTAGAGAGATTGTAAAGGTGCTCTATCAGAAATAGGTTTAGATCCAAGGATTTTGGTACACATAGTTTTAGGGCAGGCGGTTGCTCAGCCGCTAGTAACTCTGGTGTCTCGGACAGATTATTAAAGATTCACGGAAGTTAAAAATCTGATATCGCGAAAGACAGTTATGTAAGTGGTAATTTTAAAAACAGATTGGGCAGACGATATACAGAAATTATATAGTCTAGTTATAAATAATTTATGTTCGTTTGAACGAAGAGAATTTAGAAAATAAATATATTGATGTACGTGGCGGATGAATGTTATCGTATGATAATTCTATTATTATTCAATAGAATTGTAACCGGTTTAACGAAACTGCGTGTCTTTAAATACGGTGGACTCGATTTGAAATTATCGATAGGGGCGTTGACCATTCGCATGTACAGAAGTAGTTTTGTTAGATATACTTAAGCACATATATATTCGCAAACAGTATTAATATTAAATACTTTTGTAACATTTTTGTTTGTCTTTTGTAGAATGTTGAGGGCAACATTTTTTTTTAGTTTATTTATACAGAGGACTTATTATGTGTGTGTGGACTTTAATTTACACAATTATAAATCTATGTTATCGTTTGATATACATGTATTGCAATGTTTGATATAGAAAAGGAATGGTCATCGTGCCTGACAAGTTCTAAAACTAGTGTTTTAGTTATTTCTTTTATGAATGAGATAAGAAACAGATTGGGCAGACGGTAACCAGAAATTATATAGTCTAGTATATAAATAATTTATGTTCGTTTGAACAAAGAGAATTTAGAAAATAAGATAATTTTGTCAGTATTCGTTTAATGAATAGACAAAGACTGTTCGCTAATATACATTTCTAAATAGTTGGAACTATTTGTCAATGTACAGCCTGATTGAAAACAATATTCATCGCATTTTAAATCGCATCAATCAATTTAAAAGTCATATTCATGTAAGAAACACAGTTAATGAATCGCATGGAATCCAAAATGAACAAGGCCAGGTTCGTTAACTAGTTAAGAATGGCCTGCTATGCATATATCACGCGCCATGCGAACCAACACTACCCATTACAGATTGTGACTTGTTACACAAACATATCATATTCCTCAACCATTTCGTAAAGGTGACTGAGGAACCAAAATATGTTTTCTTCGAATCGGCTGTAACATTCTTAGACATACGTTTGACTTTTGGGATATACAAGTACGCAGCCGCGAACGGTCAGAATGGTGATGTTGAATATGATGCCTCGAGTTGAGAGAATGTCACGCTCTCTGCACGTCAAAACCCTAGATACAACTCGTTTAGGTTTCGTTTCAAGTATACCGTCATTTTCTAGTAGCAGTCCAAATGTTCCTGATTTACACTCGGACGGGCTCTATTACACAACATATCTCTAATATTCATTGTTTTATTTGTTTTATCCTCAACATGCATGAAATATTTACCTCTCCAGGTTACAGAACCAACAATCAGATGTATTTAGCCTCGATGATAATCGTTCAATTTTATACGTTTTTGGAGCAGTATGTGAAAGGAGCACATCCCTGTCAATGAAGTGTGCATAGTGTGAACATTGTACAGTTTTCAACAATAAGCAAGCGTACACTGGATAGTATACCGTAAAGGCTTCGATGTGACAAAATATGAGACAATTCAAACGAGAACATCAACGGCCATATTTATCAGTAATAAAACCAAAACTCATCAGTGACGCTAAAAAGGAAATAGTTGAAAAGGCACAAAAGAGTACGAAGCCGAAATGCATGAGGACCGCAATTCTAAAAGATTTTGCAAGATACAGCTCTGGTATTCTACTCATTGTAAGGGCATTTTTAAGTTAGCGAAACATTCAAACTCTTGTAAACAGTTTATTTATTACAATTACAATACCAATGATGTCATGTCAACACATAAGTGCTGACTACGGGCTGGTGTACCCTCAGGAAGGCAACCAACATCAGTAGTAGCATCAACAATAATGGTTGTTAACGAACTTATCATAGAAACCAGGCTTAACATTGTGTACGCCGTAAGCGCTCCAGTATTAATCATGCGTGTTTCCAAGTTGCGAATGAGTTTTGATGACTGATGTTTTGTCTTTCGTCGATTTTAAATTAACCGTATTTTTGTCAGTTCTTTTTCATAACATATCTTTACATACGCATGCAAACAATTGTGGAAAATTAAAGGAAAAATGTGCATGTTTAATTTTGAAATACCAAGGCTTTTCTACCTCAGGAATAGATTACCTTAGCTGTATTTAGCAAAACTTTTATGAATTTTGGTCCTCAATGGTATTCAACTTCGTACTTTATTCGACCTATTTAACCTTTTTGATTCGAGCGTCAATGATGAGTCTTTTGTAGACGAAACGCGCGTCTGGCGTAAATATAAAATTTCAATCCTGGTATCTATGATGAGTTTATTAATATTCAAGCACAATACATGAACAAAACAAAATCCAATAAGAACAGAATTGTGCCTCTTCACAATATTCATATTATTAATGTAGAGAATAGATTGACCTATAAACACACATCTAAGAATGAATAGATATAAGAAGATGCGGTATGAGTGACAGTGAGACAACTCTCCATCCAAGTCACAATTTATAAAAGTAAACCATTATAGGTCAAAGTACGGTCTTCAACACGGGGCCTTGGCTCACACGAAACAGCAAGCTATAAACATGATAAAGGGCCCCAAAATGACTGGTGTAAAACCATTCAAACGGGAAAACCAACGGTCTATAGATATAGGAGATGTGGTGTGAGTGCCAATGAGACAACTCTCCATCCAAATAACAATTTATAAAAGTAAACCATTATTTTAATCTATATAAAAACGAGAAACGAGAAACACTTATGACCCACATCAACAAACGACAACTACTGAACATCAGCTTCCTGACTTAGGACAGGTGCAAACAATTGCAGCGGGTTTAAACGTTTAAATAGATATCAACCTAACATACATATTGACAGTCAAAACATCTTTATTATGTGTCTTTTAAGAGTCAGGTAAATAACAAGAAACATAACATTAAAATAACGGAGCAGTGGGTGTTTCTTTCTTCCAAAGTTCCACTTAAAACCCGCAAGCACACCTCGTTCTCCCTGATTGTCTCCAAACACTGATAAACCTAATTGAAGGTTTTACGTTTGTGTGATACACCTAGATTTCCACCTCGATGTCCTTTTGATGTACCAAATCCTCCTGCATTGAACCCCAGTTCCTATGGCGATGAGAAAGGCTGAGATCTGCTCGTGTTCCGCTATCTTCAGTCCGCGTCAACTCTCCTTTAAAGATTGGTTTATGTTTTGAGCAACAAGATTATTTGTGTAGAGAGCTATTATCACAAGAAAATAACATGATTTTATATCCTGAAAAGAAAAAAAACATTTTTAACATAAAATGTTGTACCGAGAAGAGAAATAGAATTTGAGGTTTATTCCGTTTAAAAGAACTACAGCAATTTTACATGTATTACTGACAATTCAATAATATAGCTTTTAAAATGGTATAACAATATCAATTCATTTCATTGTTTTCAAGTTTTCACGTGTCATGAATACATATAACCATAAAAAGTAATAACAAAATACCGAACTGCAAAATAAATTCATTAAGGGAAAGTCCATAAAACCGGAAAATGGATATTAAGGATTTTAAAACTGAAAGTTACACATGTTATGGACAGACAAATTTGGAATTGCAACGAGCTCTTAATTGTCATTGAAATGTTTGTCCGTCATAAGTGATGTCATTAGTCATGTCATCAACAAAGAATGGACGACATGATGGTGGCTAAAACAGTTCTTAAAAATATGAATAAAAAGTGATACAAGGTATCCGTCAATGAGACAACAACCAAACGTCACAAATCCAAAAAGACATTTATCAATGAAATATCTTAGACATTAAACAGGTATATTTTGATATGATTTTGCTGAACAATCTTCCGGTAAAAGATATAAAGTAATGAAGAAAATACCTACCATGTTGGCGTGCCTTTTCAACTTGAGGATTCGTATACAGTATATATTTTCCATAAAATAGGTCTATTTTTAGTGTTTAAAATGCTTCCTTGTTGTGTGTCTTAGTATTAAACACTTGCGGTCAAAATTTTCGTTTATAACAAACTATAATTGAAATTGTGGTACTTTCCATAATACGTTTTACCACATTAGGATTGTTTACGATTTCAATGTGTAATATATTCTAATAATAAAAATATTATTTATTTATTCAGTACACCATTTCAAGTAATTTCACATAACAAAGGCATAAAAACATGTTGTTTATCAATAATGTATGATGTCATTTACGTGCATGAAATATTTCTTTCGGTTATAAGTAGTATATTATAAAACCAAAGTGTTATGTCATTTTGTAGTTGTCAAATTTTAAGTAGAACGGATCTTTTCATTTAACCAAGGTGTACACACTTTGAAAGTTTGAATGTCTCTTTGGTATCTTCGCCTCTCTTTTGAAATTAACTACTAAACAAAAGATTCGAAATGTACTCGATTAATGCAATTCCGTCATCGGAAACCACATAATGAATGACATTTAAACGCTTTCTGTCACATGGATTTCTTTTATGTGTGAAACACCGCGAGACATACTTTAAAAAGACGCTAAAATTAAGGTTCAAATTGGTGTATCTATACATTCATTTGATCTACCAAGAGGATGTTGAACCATTATTACACCACCCTTTGCTACAAATTTTGTCAGTATATTTATGCAGTATGTTAATCGTGGATGACCGCATGTAATACAATTATCAAATGTTATAATAAATCATTTAATTCATGATTCAAAAACTCCTTTGATTTTATGTTTTAACCACACATGTTCGCTGAACAAAAATATCGATATACAATATATTACAATCGCCGTACCTCATGCCTTTTATTGTACACATAAACATGAAATAAATTACGAATGAAAATGGGGAATGTGTCAAAGAGACAACAACCCGACCAAAGAGCAGATAAACACAGCCGGAGGACACCAATGGGTCTTCAACACAGCTAGAAAAACCCACACCAGGAGGCGGGCTTCAGCTGGCCTCTGAACAGAAATGTACATTTTAAATATCGTAAAGTACTATAGGCCTAGACGTTCGTGAATATGATACCTTATCTGATAAGAATACATATCATGTGTCCACGCTTCGCTTAAAAGATTTAACAACAATTTGGCATTTAGATCACCTTTTGTTTGTATATTTTACGGTGAAATTCAAATATTAAGTGTGATTCTACGTAATGTCTATGAACAGATTCCAGTGTCAGGTGGTGACATTTTATGAAATCATTACTGTATGTGTGATTTGTATCAATGAATTTTCAGACCAGTTCCATATTCGATCGTATCTTCACTTTTTTTTTTTTTTTTAAAAAATAAATCACAGATGTTGCAATTCAGAACCAAACAGCCACTCTTCTACTCATCAAATATAATGTGTCACTGACAGCAGAATTTGTAATAATTAAAAATGTGTTCTTATATACATCCTAGACTTGTATAATTGTTGATGTATGGTTTTCCAGATGAAGGGTATTTAAGAAAGTCCCTTCGAAATCAGAAAAGGTTATAATGTGTAATTTTCATTTCCTGTGATGAACACGTGTCGCATGATGATATCTTGGTATATCATATATAGATAAAATGAATCAAATTTAGACATACATATCTTAGCTGAGCTAATGTAAACACACGTGGTATAAAATACTTAACTGTAAAATGTTCCAAATTATCTCTGAATATTGCAGTAAAATCTGTCTTCACAATCAACACACCTCCGGTATGTATTCTTTTCAATGTTTTTTCTGCTTTGTGACTTGAGTCTTTTGAACTGATTTTTATAGATTGGTCTTATGTTGTGCTGTAACACAACTGTTCAAATGTAGGGAGTTTTGAGCGCTCATGAACATGTGTAATCCCGCAATATTCCTTACATGTATGTGCTTGTCCCAAGTTAGAGCCTGCAGTTCAGTCGTTGCTTTCGCCATAGATATAAGAAGATGTAGCATGAGTGCCAAAGAGACAAATCTCCATCCAAGTCACAATTTATTAAAGTAAACCATTATAGGTCTTAAACACGGAGCCTTGGCTCACACCGAACAACAAACTATAAAGGGCCCCAAAATGACTAGTGTAAAACCATTCAAACGAGAAAACCAACGGTCTAATCTATATAAAAAACTATACTAACCTGATGTAAAATCAAGCGCCTTGAACAATCTATGTGCGTCATTCCTTTGAGGAAATAATTCATAAATCTCATCAACTGTGATAACACTGTCTTCATTTATATCATAAACATTGAAGTCGCAATGGTTTACGATAACTCAAACTCCAAAATGTTCACCGTTCTAAGAAAAATATAAAAATAGTTAGCAAATATCTTATAAGTATAGCAATATATGACTATCTGTTTAAATTGCAAATAGATGTTTTGTTAAACATCTTCATTACAGTGCATTTACTGTTAAATTATAACGTTAGTTAGAAAAAAGAAAGTTAGTGTTAGGTTTACTTCATTTGGATTTACATGACACAATACAAATGTGGTGTCTTACATGTTTATTTGAACATATCTCAGGTAAGCATACAGGTAAAACATCCATTAACATGATATATGTGAATATAAAGTGTTTACCTATGACTTGCATTTATACCATAGCGTATCTATTTTGAAGAAAATATAGCAACCGCAAAATTCCTAGACATAAATACTGCAAAACAAAAGACCATACACGATAATATTTTGGGCAAATTGCGAAGTATTTGTATTACTCTGATTTATTATTTTGACGGATTGACGCAATTCCACTTTGAAATTTTTGGTGTATGTTTTGCATTTTGGGCGATTTCAAAACAATGCTAGTTAAGCTAACCATCTTCGTGTAGAGTCCAATCTAAAAATAATAAGAAAATATAGGTAAAATAAAAAAAAAAATATATATATATATATATATATATATATATATATATATATACCCATGCTGTAGATCTCTTTCCAAACTTCCATTTGAAGCCTACTTTTGCAACTCGATTTCCACGATTGTCTCCGAAAACTGATCCTCCAAATTCAAAGTTTTTACGTTTGGGTGTTATTCCTAAACTCCCTCCTCGGTGTCCTCTTGAGGTACCAAAGCCTGTTCCATCGAAACCCCATTTTCCCCGTTTATGGGAAATTCCTAGATCTACCCTTGTTCCTATATCTTTGTTCTTAGTCAAATCTCCAGTAATGGTGGTCTTTCTTTGAGCGATAGTAAGACTCGCACAAAAGCTAATACTACAAGGAAGCAACTCTGTTTAAAGTCATAAAAAGATAAGATATCCATAATCATTGTTTGACTTACTAGAAACAAAAACAAGACAAGTTGTATTTTGTTTCATTTTCTTTTCATAATAAACTCAGTGTGACGTCAATAAACCCTAGAGACATTAAAGTGTCACGTGATAAATCCAATGGCGTTTCTCATCGACATTCATCAAACATTTTGTTTGTTGATAAAAGGTCAACATAGGTGTAATATAATAGACAAACACCCACAACTTGATATCATTCAAAATATGAATTTCATTGCAGATAATTGGTGATCCGAAAATTACATATACGCTTACAGTAGGCTAAACTCAGTTATAACGAAAGTATGTATTGCTAAATTAAAATTTCCTTCCTTTCGCATTAATTCTAGATAATTGCTTTTACATAGCAAACGTAGGTTTTCTAAACTCATACAGATTGTATTGTCGTTAACAGTTATCATTTTAAATAACAATGCATGTAGCTGCAACAGTACGTTCATAAAGATCGTACTGCTTCTGACAGATTGCAATCTACCAGCCGAATATACACCCACTATAAAAAAATCTATTTCTTTTCATAACTAGAGGACAAACCACTATACCAGAACAAATAGAGAAACGTCACAAAACAATACAAAATACGAATTAAAACCAAATAAAAATAAACATCAGCTTAAGTGATCAGTGTTGATATGCTGTTTCATTTCTACGACTTTGTTTGTTGTTGAGTTTGTTAAGTTTGAACTTTAACTCCCCGGCGATCCGTCGTATTCGATCTCATCCCATATAGAATTTATTGACCCAATATATATCGTATTAGGTCTCTTGAAAATTATAAAACTAATAATTAATTTTTCATACTTTAGAACTATTTTACCTAATAATCAATTTCACAATTGACAAACAGGTATCGGTAAATTAAAACATACACCAAAAGATATTTTACCAACAGATTTTTGAAAAGTTGGAAAAAATCTATTTATTTGTAAGTTAGGTCTTAGGTTTATATTAAGATATGAATGAAATGATCGTAAACTGAGGTCTGTTTGTACTCATTTTATGCGCCTTTTGAAAATTTCTCCAAAAATAAAGCTGTTAATTGAGTACTTGAGACAAAGATTAAACACCCTGTTTCAAAAATGCTTTACTCTGTAGGACATTACTCGATATATTCTTTTTAAATTATAATGGCTTTTTCCAACATTCATATTTGTAGCAGGTTTTCTGGATTTAACTTCATGATAAATGTGTCAAACTATTTATATTGTCAACATGAACTAAAATAGAATAACCAAAAACATGGATAGTGTACAAACAAGGACGAAAGAAACCGAAAGGAACATTTAGACTCAGCAGTCGAAATTAATCTAAAAATTAACTGACAACCCCATGTGTAAAATGTATAAACTTCAGTATATGAACAACAATACCTACCATTTTACTGTGTAGCTTTCGATAGAAAGTTGAACTGATAGTTTCATTCGAATCTATCTATTTATATAGTGTAATGATTGGGAAATCCGTCCTGATTCTGCAGCTTTATATAAAATATTTTTGCGTTCAAACTTTCCATATGGTAATAAATGTCATACTTAGAAATAAAAAAAAATCATATCCGCAAATTGGAAGATTATATGATGAAACTGTTCGACCTCATACTACTAAGGGTAATTTCACAATGTCAATGTTTTATATGATATATTAGTCTGAAAGAGTCATTCAGTACATAATATCAATGTACAGTGCATTGTATATTAAAATGCATAAACACATGTTGTGTATCAATAATATGTGTGTAACAAATTACGTGATTAGAATATCACCATAAAAGTTTGTAAATATTATGTCGTTAAATCAAACTAATTATGTAAATGTATAACATTGTCCTCACACCGGATCTTTTCTTTTAATTATGTATTTCAAAAATATAACAAAGCTTTAACATGGAATCTGACATGTCAGATACATATATTGGTATAGCAAACACAATTATAATGATATTTGTCACATGCATTTAGTTTTGCATGCGTTATATTTAACGATTAGACAAAACAAGAACGAACATAGAAATGTATGAATTGACCATGACGCCATTGAAAACGACATAATGATTTTTTTTGTGTCGCGAAGAAAACGATGACTGCCATAAAGGCTTTTTCTGTATATATTTCTTTGTCAATAAAACTTTTGTTTCTTCTAGGCTAAAATGTAAGAAATGCAATTTTCTTTCTTTCAATTCTATTTTCCATTATTCTTCTGATCAATTTGATATCTATATTTTCAACATTCTGATATACACAAAGGGAGAGTTGATTCCAAGTGTGCAATTTCAAATCATAAATTCAATAAAAATACGACAAAGTCAACAAAAATAAAAATAAAAACAATAGTAACAGAATATTACTCAACAAACTATTGATTATTAACACGAACCCACGGACAATTAAGTTGCGTGGCACAACAAACGACAAAATACTTTATAAAAGGACCAGTGCAGAACTGGTTCAACTAAATCTTTATCATACGTCTTAGTGGTAAGAATCATGACTCAAAAGGAAGTTAAAATAAAATAACAAAATACCTAACTCCAAGTAAAGTCCATTATAAATAAGCAAAACAAAAGCCCCAAAATGGATACAAAGATAGATTCAAATAGTTGATGGGGAAAAAATTGTTTTATGTTTAACATAACCACGCTGTAAGTTTTCTGGTTTTAGGTGTGTTTTTTTTAATTTATTTTAATCATTTCGGAACCTTTCAAGTATATGGTAAAGGTTTTGTTAATTGTTGAAGGTCAACATTATGTACCTATTATGGTTTATATAGACGTTCATGAATTTCACATCCAATCTTTTATGGTAATATAGTGTTATTGACTGGCTGTTTCTGTATTGGCCCTGTTATAGATTCGAGGTTAGCTGTATTGGACCCGAGACTCCAAGAGCAAAAACAGAAACAGCCAGTTCATAACACTTTTATTAAATGAATTTAATTCTTTTAATAAGAATAAACTACAAATGAACTAAGAAACTTACCGTGAAGAAAATATAGAAGTTCATATCTGAACTTGTCTTTTCTCTTTCACGTCCATGGATTTTTGTCAACATTGTCAGATGTAATTTCTGATTTCTAGTCCAAGTACTTAATGTTATGCCATTACAATTCATTTTATCTAGCAAATATAAAGTAGCTGGGAAGAATAAATCAGACAGTTTTACTATTCTTGCTCTAGAATCGTCCGCGTTCTGATGATTGAGCAACGGAAATGAACCAGTGTCAACAATCGAAAGTCGTACTCGAAAAGGCTGTGAAATATTTCTGTTCAAGACTTCAAGACATTACAAAACACTGAACATCATTTAAACTTTTTATTTTATGATTTTAAATTAAAAAAATATAATACAAAATTAATGTTTTTTTTGCATAACGATACGGTCGAATTGAAGTGCTTAAGAAATATTGAAACCGGAAGTGAACGTCCTGTATTAGCCCATGGGCCAATACGCTTTTCCGTATTTGCCCCGTATTGGCCCTGTCCGAAAAGCAATATTAACTCTTGATTTATATCGACAGTGCAACGTCATCAGCATTGTGCATGCTGATTTATCCGTATTAGGGCTGATTTGCTAGTATCATTTAATAATATTCTTTACAAAGCACAAAAGTGTCGGCATTCACCTCTAAAGCTAACAAAACTTTTAAACAGATTTATTAAGAAGGGATATAGTTACGATACTGTTGTCAGGTCATTACAGATGGCATATTTTTGGCTTTAATATTGATTCACTTATAGGATCTTTGCATCGGAAATAAACACATTTATTCTAAAACCAGTTGTTGGCATGATACGGATTATGTTATTCTCATATATTTTATGATGGTATGATACTAAACCCTTAACGGGAGGGATTGTGCTTGATATTCATATGATGAAGACATAATCTTTCAATCAGTTTAATTGAGGTCTGGAGCTGGCATGTCAGGACTGCTAGTAGTCCTTTGTTAATTTATGTATCATTGTCATTTTGTTTAGTTTCTTTTGTTACCTATTCTGACATCGGATTCGGACTTCTTTTAACTGAGTTTTACTGTGCGTATTGCTGTGTGTTTATTTTTTCTACATAGGCTAGAGGTATAGGGGAGGTTGCGATCTCAAAAACATGTTTAACCCGCCGCATTTTGCGCCTGTCCCAAGTCAGGAGCCTCTTGCCTTTGTTAGTCTTGTATGATTTTTAATTTTAGTTTCTTTTATATATTGGGAGTTTAGTATGACGTCCATTATCACTGAACTAGTACACCTTTTGTTTAGGAGCCAGCTGAAGCACACCTCCGGGTGCGGATTTTCTCGCTGTATTGCAGACCCATTGAAGACCCATTGGTGACCTTCGGCTGTTTTCCACTCTTTGGTCGGTTTGTTGTCTCTTTGACACATTCCCCATTTCCATTCTCAATTTTATGTTGTCATTTGATCTCTGATAGACTATTGTCTCATTGTCAATAATTATACTATTGTTTCTCATTATCTAAGCCGTATTTGTATATTTAACTACAAAATTTGGTCTATAATATAAGTTTCAAAATGTTTGCAGACTAAATATGATTATGTTTTAATGGCATTTCTTTTAAAATGTGTTATCAAACGTCATAGAACGACTAAGTATTGGCGGAATTTTTTTTTTTTTTTCTTCTTCTAACCTTTGGTGTCATCATACCTTTTGCTTGAATACGAATTGAGGAACCGTAGTGTTGGCTAAAGAAATCTTAGGCGGAAATAGATGCTTCTTTGGAGGAAACGTAGTTCTCCTTAAATAAAACATTATATTAACTGTGAAATAAAATGAAATTTTTAGTAAGATATGGATTTACTTTGAAAATAAATCTGCAGAAATTCGAACAAAGGTTTGTTGGATGAAAAATCAAGATATATAGGCTTCAAAATCAATCACATGATTAACACTGAGCAAAAACTGTAAAAAAAATGGGCAGCTTAATCTCACGCAATTTTGTTAAACAGAAGCCAAAACACTCGCACATCTTTTTCATAGTTGTTTAAACATTAAAAGGACATTTTGGGAACACATTTTAGACATTTTTAGATACTTATGTGCTGAAAACCACAACAGACATTGGATAAATAGAAGAACTGGTAAAAAGAAACGCCTGACCGAATTGCGCAATTTAAGTTTTTCATTCATTGAAATTCATGAAATAGGTTAAATGGACATGAACATACTTAAACACCTGTGTACATATTTTACTTGCAGTCAATTAATATTTTGGGGAAAACGTCAAGTCTAGTTGTATTTAACATAAAAAATAAAACAAAAATATGCCGCTGAAAAAGCTATGGTGAACCTTTATACCATGAAAATATTACTTTACCTATTTCACATCTACGTTCACTTTCAATCAATATAAATCCGCAAAAGAAATAATTTATAATACTTCTGAACGACAAAACCTCGTGAATAAAGTAATGACTGTCATATCATAATGTTTTAATTAAAGGTGAACGTAAGTTTCCTATTTTCTCACAGGTTTAAAAATTAAACGTTTACAAATCTTGATAAATAAAGGATGTAGTCAGGTAAAATTAGAAAACAAAAATCTGGAATTTAAAGTTGATATTACAATTAAGAAGTTTAGAAACAACATGAACAACTGAAAACCTATACGCTATAAAATTTGCTTAATTTGTCGATTTAGTATAGTTAAGATTTCATGATCATAGATTATCAACTTGTTTTTTTAATGATATGAAACTTATTTGCCACTTATGGAACGCCACAGCTGTCTTATGAGGAACTCTGATATTACGTTATGTTGTTCTGTAATTACTTGATGATAGTTTGTCTTTACATAATATGATTTTGACATTACGTAATGATGTTTTCATATAACTCAATATGGAAAAGTCATTACTTAATGATATTCCGATATTACATGATATGGTTTCGTATTGACTTGATATAGTTTTGTCATTACTTAATATGGTTTTGTCATTACTCGATGTGGTGTCACAATTATTTAATGTGGTTGTGTCATTAGGCAATGTGGTTTTAACATTACTTGATGTGTATGTGACTTGACGTAATGTAGTTGTTTCATTACATGATGTGGTTTTGTTATTCTGTAATGGTGATTTGCCAATTCTTTATATGGCTTTAACATTACGTCATGATGTTTCAAAATTTGACGATTTTACACTACATGATGTGTTTGTTTCAGTATTTGATGTGGTCATGTCATTCTTTGATGTGGTTATCCCATTACTACTACGAGGTAAAACCACGTGACCATTTTGGAAAAAAATATGTTCTATTTTTAGACCGATTTCCATATGTCGTTTGTGTAATGCGCTTTGGATGAGTACCGCTATGCATTAAGTTAAAGTTCAAATTAAAGTTCAAGTTGTTGTTCAGAGTTATTTGGTATGAAAAAAGAAACGACAGACAAAAATAAGAAAAAGTACTAAAAATTAACAGTAATTCGGACATATCCCAAACCATTTGTTCCTGCCGTTATTTTCTTAGTTCTCAAATGGAAGCTGTAAATAAATCAATAAATTAAAGATTCTTATTAACCATGTGTCTCGCCGGATAATTCTGCTGTCAGTGTAAAAGCGTAAATTAAATGTTGACTGACTGTACATTAACCAGTACACTTAACGGAGGAAAACATGCTTTTCTGTAGATGCTTTTATCTTGATCTTGAAGAATAACTACTATACAAGTTTTATAACAATTCATGGAGGTTTACAAATTTATCATGTCAAAACAGTTGAATTTTGTAATATTAAATGCTTGAAAAAACCTTATATAGAAATAAAGAAATGTGGTATGATTGCCAATGAGACAACTCTCAACCACATACCAAATTTCGAGTTGAACTTCGAGTTTCAGTCACATTTAAAGATAGAGTTCCGAATTACAATTGGACTTCAACTTTAAATTTGAGTCACCTTTGGCCTAGAGTTCGAGGTAAACCCTTATTTGAGTGTCATTTAGATTAAGATTAAGAGTTGAAATTCGAGTTATCTAATATGAGTTTTTTTTATCGTGGATCAAGGGCTTTTGCTCGAGCTTCCGAAAAGAGGGTTCAGGGGTAGGTATGCGTACAAAAGATAAACAATTTTACATCATACAAAACACAACATAGAAATTGAAATAAAGTTAGATGTGGTGTGATTGCCAATGAGAAAATTATCCACCATAATTTGAATGCAGTGGATGCAAGCAATCATAGGCAACCGTACAGCCTTCAACACACCGTATAGTCGGCTACAAAAGACCACCACGTGAAAATGTGAAACACTTCAAACGAGAAAACTAATGGTCTAGTTTATAGCTAAACAATCTACGAATAAACAGCTGCCCCATGAGCGCATGATACGCCCGTCGTCTTGTGTGTGAATTTTTATGCAATAATCATAAATAGTTTCTGACATACGGGGCGACATGCGAACCCTCGACCCCCTCCTCGCCCCTTTTAAAAAAAACTCAAAATCATAAAATAAAATTTTGAATCAAAACCAAAAGTATACAGATCTTAAGATTAATATAACTAAGAAGTGTGTAAAATTTTAAGCAATAATCATAAATCGTTTTTGAGATACGGCGCGACATGTGAAAATCCCCTTTAAAAAAAACAAAAAATCAATATCTCTAAAATAAAATTTTGAATCAAAACCAAAAAGTATACAGATCTTAAGATTAATATAACTAAGAAGTGTATAAAATTTTAAGCAATAATCATAAACCGTTTTTGAGATACAGCTCGACATGTGAAAAAACCCTCCCCCTTTTTCCACAAAATACTCAATAACTCAAAAATAAAATTTTGAATCATCACCAAAAAGTATACAGATCTTAAAATTAATATAACTAAGAAGTGTGTAAAGTTTTAAGCAATAATCATAAATTGTTTTTGAGATACCGCGCGACTTGTGAAAAAATACACACACCTGTTTTAGTTACAGAGTCCCGTAACTCAAAAGTTTTAATCTTATTTTCACCAAAAGTATACAGATCGTTTGACCATCATTAGAAACAACTGTGTTAAGTTCCATGAAATTTGGATAAGTCGTTCTCAAGTTACGGTGCGACATGTTTACGCCGGACAGACAGACGGATAGACGACGTTTGTATACCATAATATGTCCCGTCAAAATTTTGACGGGCGTATAAAACAAATATGATACACATGAAACAACGACAACCATTGAACTACAGGTTCCTGACTTGGGGCAGGCATTTAAAGAAAGTGCACGCAGCGGAGTTTAACATGTATGTAAGCGCTAATCCCTATCATAACCTAGTGTATCATAGCACAGCATAAGAAGAAAATGTAAAGACAGTTTTGATTGGCTCAACTAAATAGATCAGTATGACTGGGTAACATAAATCCATCAGCGTGATCTCGGGTGCTTTGGAAGGGTAAGCGGATTCTGCTTAACTTGTGGCACCCGTCATGTTATTCGTGAAAGTACAAACCCAGTGATTTGGTTTTTTTTGGTAGTTTACATTCGAGGAAAAGATGACGGGATTGTGGTTACGATAACTGGAACCTATTCGTCGTCACCTGTGAAACAGATATTTCAAAAAGTTTTTTTTTTTTTCAATTAGTGCGTGGTATATCAGAAACTGCAATTAATAAAAGTTTAATATTTATATGTTCAAATGAACATACACGCTAAAAAAAACCTAGAGAATTCTTATTTTATAGAATTGATGCTTCTTTGCTTAGCCGTCGTCGGTAGTATCGTCGGCGTCTTCATCATTTAGGTTGTTAGGTTTCTAGTTTGAACTGTTTTTATATTTTTCATTTCGAGACCTTTTTAAACTTACTATGTGGTATGAATTTTGCTCATTCTTAAAGACCATACAGTCACACATATATGTTTTAAACTTCTACGTCATTTGGTATGTAGTTGAGAGTTGTCTCATTGGCAATCATACCACATTTTTTTTTATTTCTATGTATGGTTTTTTTTTTTGGCATTGAATATAACCGAATTAAACTATTTTGACATGATAAATTTGTAAACCTCCATGAAATGTTATAAAACTTGTATAGGAGTTATTCTTCAGGACCAAGATAATGCAGTGTTCCTTGGAATCATTTACGTATTTATTATAATACTGCTTCCATTTGAGAACTAAGGAACCGGCAAGTGGTTTTGGGTATACTCCTTATGTCCGAATTACTGTAAATGTTTTAGTACTTTTTTTCTTAATTTTGTCTGTCGTTCCCCTTTTTCATACCAAAAAACTATGGACAACAACTTGAACTTTAAATTGAACTTTAACTTAATGAATAGCGGTACTCATCCAAAGCGCATTACACAAACGACATACGGAAATCGGTCTAAAAATAGAACATATTTTTTCCAAATGGTCATGTGGTTTTACCTCGTAGAAGTAATGGGATAACCACATCAAAGAATGACATGACCACATCAAATACTGAAACAAACACATCATGTTGTGTAAAATCGTCAAATTTTGAAACATCATTACGTAATGTTAAAGCCATATTAAAAATTGACAAATCATTATTACGAAATAACAAAACCACATCATGTAATGAAACAACTACATTACGTTATGTCACATACACATCAAGTAATGTTAAAACCGCATTGCCTAATGACATAACCACATCAAATAATGGTGAAATCACATCGAGAAATGACAGAACCATATTAAGTTATGACAAAACTATATCAAGTCAATACGAAACCATATCATGTAATATCGAAATATCATTATGTAAAGACTATTCCATATTGAGTTATATCAAAACATCATACGTAATGTCAAAACCATATTATGTAAAGACAAACTATCATCAGTAATAATAGAACAACATAACGTACTATCAGAGTTCCACATAAGACAGCTGTGGCGTTCCATAGCCACTTGTCGTTAATCCATTCGATTATGTCATATAACCCTTCTCTATAGCTCTTCAAAAGAATGGTCCTAGTTATGCCAAACCTTGCTATCAAACTTACCTACGAATAATATCAACACTTTGAACATTCTAGGGGTGTTATAATTCCTTGACCTATCCCCTTTAGCAATAGATATTGAAAATGTACAGCTTGCAGAAACATATACACACAGCGCAAAATAGAGTGTCATTACATTTAGCCAGTTTTGGTAGGGCTCGTGTTGTTAAGTCTTCAGTTTTCTATGTTTTGTCTTGTGTACTACTATTTGCCTGCTTGTCTTTTTCTTTTTAGCCATGGCGTTGTCAGTTTATTTTCGATCTATGAGTTTGAATGTCCCTCTGGTATCTTTCGCCCTCTTTCAGCATTGCAAAAGTTGCAAAAGTTGTTTTATTCTAGAA
Organism: Mytilus coruscus; assembly: GCA_017311375.1. NCBI lineage: Eukaryota > Metazoa > Mollusca > Bivalvia > Mytilida > Mytilidae > Mytilus > Mytilus coruscus. The sequence goes on along the minus strand of CM029604.1, from coordinate 6,620,438 downwards.
TCGTATTTCATATTATCTAATGCATTCCAGTTAAATGTTTTTGTTTTTTTTTAAATTCAAACATACAAGTTCATAACATTACTAAAATTGATCTAACCAAACATCCTTATGACTAATTTTCAAATAACAATGTACGAAAATATTCGAATGTCACTGTTCATAGAGATTTGGGGTATAATAGCTTTGATACAATGAAAATGAACAGCATTTTATTTGTTATTAAATGAAGTCATTGATTCGTGAAAAAAATTAAATCAAAATCATAACAAAGTTGATATAACAATACAATCGCTGTTCACTAGTAGCACTTTTGCAAATTTGCTGTCTTTAAACTACAACTATACTGGAGTTATTAGAAAAGTTTTAAAACATTCGGGTGTTGGGTTGGTCCTCAAATATATCAGACATTGTAAGAAGATGACTGAAATACAACGATTTAAGTAAAAGCAATTAACATGATTAACACATCATTATATTTCTAAGTAGTATGAAAAAAATGAAGATGTTATATGATTGACACAACTTTCCAGCACAGTCGTAATGACGTGGATATAAGCATCAAAAGGTTACTACTGTACGGTATTCATAAGCGAGTTATATAATACAAGGATATGATGTATCAATCCATGACACAAAATTAGTACATGCACAGCAAAAAACACACACAAAGCAAAAAGGATCATTATGTTAGTATAGGTGAAACCAACTTAGATAACTTAAAGTGTATTCAAAGTATCAAAGGGTTTAAATAGATCGTTAAAACATTTACGCTATCAATAAACTCATCATAGATTCCAGGATTATTTTGTATTTGCGCCAGACGCGCGTTTTGTCTACAAAAGACTCATCAGTGACGCTCGAATCAAAAAGGTCAAAAGGCCAAATTAAAGTACGAAGTTGACATCTCAAGGCAATAAGTATAAAAAGTAAAATCACAAAAATACTGAACTCCAAGGAAAATTCAAAAAGGAAAGTCCCCAATCTAATGGCAAAATCAAAAGCTCAAACACATCGAACGAATGGATAACAACTGTCATATTCCTGACTTGGTACAGGCATTTTCTTATGTAGAAAATGGTGGATTGAACCTGGTTTTATAGCTAGCTAAACCTCTCACTTGTATGACAGTCGCATCAAATTCTGTTATATTGACAACAATGCGTGAACAAAACAAACAGACATAATAGGTAAAATGTCAAAAACAGCAGTCAACATTGTGTTATCATCTTAATCACTATAAAACAAACAAATGTAACGAAGAAGCACAAAAGGCATACATAAAATTTAACATCCTCATTTTGCTTTATTATGATACGATTGTATTTATCTATGTGAAATCCACCCATAAAGGATGGAAGGTTTTAAGTACTGGCGTAACATCGCGCGTTTGAAATTTGCACAGGTAGACATAAAATAATTTTGTCGTTCAAAGTATGACAGGATACATAAGTAAAGAGTCACGTAAAATGTATATCACAAAAAACAGACTTAACAGTAAAAGTAATATTAATAAATAAAATAATATTGTGGTTCAAAGTATGACGGGATACATAAGTACAGAGTCACGTCAAATGTATATCACAAAAACAGACTTAAAAGTAAAAGTAATATTAATAAATAAAATAATTTTGTCGTTCAAAGTATGATGGGCTGCATAAGTACAGAGTCACGTCAAATGGATATCTCAAAAACAGACTTAACAGTAAAAGTAATATTAATAAAGACAAATAAAAGAATACTATAACACGTTATTAAGATGATAATCAACGTCAGTACGCAGAATCTATACTTCAAGACCATCGTGTATTATTTGAGAAGTTGATACGGAATATTTATTAACAAGGTCTTGGTACCTTCCGATGAACTTTTTAGAAAAAGGACGAGATGTTCTTTGACATTCCTCTGGTTCATCAACTTTCTGTTCAGACAATGGTGACGTTTTACAAAGTCTGAGTAGGAGCTGCAAGCTCTTGAATACCGAATAAGTTGGGAAATGTATATCCCATATGCAGGTGAAGTTGGTATATTGCTACTAAGGTGGGGAAATTGATAATTTCAAAATTAAAATCGTCTCGTTTGTCATAGATTCTGGTACTGAGATGACCGTGTATGTCAAATTCGAGGTATAAGTCTAAAAATGAGGCGGAGGAAGCCGTGTCTGTTGTTTATTTAATTTCTAGTTCTGGGGGATATATTAATGAAACCCAATCAAAAAAGTTCGGATTGTTAATGGAAAGAACATCATCAATATATCTGTAAGTGAAATTAAATAACCTAATAATGGCTTCTTTGATCTTCTTGTTTTTGACAAGTGTCTGAAGGAACTCTGATTCATATGAAAATAAGAAGAGGTCGGCAAGGAGAGGCACACAGCTCGTTTCCACAGGAATGCCGACAAAAAGTCTACCTCCAAATTCAACAAATATGTTGTCAATAAGAAACTCCAGCATACTGATCACTTGTTCCTCTGTGTAGCATGTTTTACCCTTTTGTTCACTAAAATCACAGAAATGAAAAATAAAATACCAAAATACCGAACTCTAAGGAAAATTCAATATGACACACTTTATTATGATGGAATACGACTTTCTTCAAACTTAGAATAGAGTAATAGATGTTTGCAACTTTGAAAGTCTTTACATTATAAAATAATGAATTATTTTGCCGTTTATTCCAATATATCGTCTCGTCTTATAAAACATTTGCTTAAAAATTACCTATACATATTTCAAGATGTCAGACATATGTTTGAATGGATATTGTCCAAGATATGATATTCTTATTTTCTAAATAATGAAAACAACACTTTATAATTTTCAAACGTTTGAAGCGCTTTTCTTGATTTACCTTCATCAGAATTGCATATAGCTGAATACTTGAAAATCAAGGATACATGACAAACGGAACAGTTGAAGTGCTAAACATATAGTATGTAGATAAGTCCTAAAATAGCCATATTAATCAGGAATATTTTAAGTACATTAAAAATATTCCTAGATGTAAATCACAGTGAATTACCTTTAACAAACATAGATGTACAATAGTTGTCGTTTGTTTATGTAATTTATACGTGTTTCTCGTTTCTCGTTTTTATATATACTAGACCGTTGGTTTTACCGTTTGAATGGTTTTACACTAGTACTTTTGGGGCCCTTTATAGCTTGTTGTTCGGTGTGAGCCAAGGCTCCGTGTTGAAGGCCGTACATTGACCTATAATGGTTTACTTTTATAAATTGCTAAGCCTTTATTTAACCTTTTGAACACGTTGTTTGAAAATTAGCAACAGCACAGTATGGAAAATTTCATTTCATACTTAAACCGAAACTAAAATGTTCACACTTGTTTTAGCTTTATTTAAGTAAAGGTTGCTCAAAATAATAGGTAAGATTGCACTTCCTATTCCAAACTTGTTTTGATTATTAGATTATTGTTTAATGTATACCTTTCAGTCTGAGAGTACATAGTCACTTTTTAGTTCAAATTGGACTTTGAAATAGCTTTCAGTTACTTTGAGTACTCGAGTAGATCGGTACTATATGTAGTGTATTTTTGTGCCTTTCATGACAGTCAAATGTTAACGTGTGTACCTATAATGGGTTACATACAAGTCATTTGATCTCTGATGTATATTTGTCTCATTGGCAATTGTTTACATTTATTAAGCAGTAGATACCATATATATTAATCAATCATCTGGATCGTTTGGTATCTTCTGACTTAATTTTAAAATGGCATTCTTAAAAAATATTTAAAAAGTATTAAAAGACTTAACATTACTGCAAATTGTCGTAATTGTTTTTAATTGTTCTCTTAAACGAAACCTTGTATTTAGGATCAGTGGAGAAAATGTACTGTTAGCTCAAATTAGTTTTGTTTAAACGAAGTTTTTTTATATACAAACGGAATTATCCATACAAAATGAGCAATGGAAATCTGAATCAGGTCATCCGAATTTTGAAATCATTCATACGTCAACGTGCTGTTGCCAGAAAAATACAGGGCAAACTATTTTCTTACATTCCTTATTACAACGGTACACATTGAGGAATTTTATTAATTTGTTAATTTCAAGCTGAAGTGACAACGTCAAGCAAAGAAAAACGAAGGATACCAAAAGGACATTCAAACTCAAAGCCGAAAATAAACTGACATCGCCATGGCTGAAAAGTTAAAATACAAACAAAGAACATTACACGAAAACATAGAAAACCAAAGACCACAAAAAGCTGGGGTGAGTTCAGGTGTTGTGTAAGGGTAGGCACATTCTGTTTACAATGTGGCACCCGTTGGGCTACTCATGTAAGTACAAACCCGGTGATAATTTTAATTCGGTAAAGTCATTGTACAACTCCATTAGAGAGACAGTGTCACGACATTAACATTAACTAAATACCAAGATTTCGAATGTCATGGCATACAGATTAAACATTACACATTACACAGTAAATACAATATAATCGACTGCAGTTACACAAAGTTTGAACCTTTCTTTTGACCGAATAATTGCAAAAAAAACCGCTGTATTGATCAACATCAGAGGCTAAGTCCGAAGGAATAAACAGCACTCAAAACATGTACAAACGAACGGGTTGTGTTTTTGTCAATCATTTAGGTGTTGAAACAAGCAGTCGCTACCTTTAAGGGTGACACATAAATTGATCAGCTGACATCCAGGGTATGAGTGCATATCACATGATTTGCACATGAAACGTAACGTAATATCATTGGATATATAGAATTTTGACAAACCATATTTTTATCATTGAGAAGCTTGATATTTCTGTTACAATAGAACGTGATCTCGTGTGGTGTTATGTACCATCTTAATTAATACGTTTCCGAATATAAAATGCTTTTACCATGATAAAAGAAATATGAGTTTCACCGAACATTTCTTTTCAGTCTGTCAACCATACAAAATTGAATTCAGAATTAAAATCATAGGAGTAAATGAGATAGTAAATGAATAGCGTTATTTTTGAGAAACACAATTTACAATTTTGAAATCTCTGCAAAAGCATATAAAAAGATTTTGGAACATCATATTCTTTTGATGATAACTTAGTACATCCTGCCAATATGAAACGAAGGTTTGATGTTGTTACGGTATTAAAATCCCGTTACCTCTATATAGTTAATTTTAAAACCTCGACAACTCTATATCATTAATGTGTTTAAATCTCGTTGACTATATAATTAATACCGAACAGCTTAAACAAATATAGCTCTTCAACTTTGTTATATTGTTTAAATCTTTACGGTAAATCAGTTTTATTTATCAGACGTAGTTTTAGTACATTTAAATACAAAGTCTATTTTAGATTTTAAACACAGTAAATAACCTTTACTAAACATAGATGTATAGACCGTTGCGTTAACCCTATGTTTAAAATGTAGCACACGGTTTTTTTAAAATCAGTAATGACAAAGTATAGAAATTTCCAGTTCTATGCTTAAACCGAAAGCAAAAGTTTGCCAAATTTATTTTTCGTTTTGTAGAGAAGCAAAGGTCGAACAAAATGATAGGTAAGATTGCGCTTACTGTTCAAAACATGCTTTCATTATCTAATTATTGCTAAATGTATACCTTTCAGTCTGAGATTAAAAGGACAACTGTTTAGTTCAATTTGGACTTTGATCTAGCTGTCAGTTACTTATAGTACCTGCTAGGTCGGTACTACTATAAACCAACTTATTTTCGCGGATACTTTAATTTGCGTTTAGGTGTAGTACCACTATTGATTTCCCTATTAGTCTTTGTTAAATTTGCATTTTCAAAAATTGTGCAGAATTTATCTTTGTTTCAAATATAGAAATACTTGGCATTAGTAAAGTTTTATCCTGTCCAGTACTATAGAAAAATTTCACATAACATTTCATTGCATATAAGAACATAACCATCACTTGAAGTTAACCAATCAAAGTTTCCCCTTTTTAACCTGTGTACAAGCTTTAGTAAGTATAACCTAAAGTTTCCATAATATTCTATGGAAACCCCAAATAAACAATAATGGTGCTTTGAAATACCCAAGATATATGTTTATGACCCAGAAATGTTTTACTGCAATGAAATGTAGGACCAATAACCTACAACTGTCAAATTCAAGGGAATATTTTTTCAACCTATTTTCGTTTGCAACCGAATGTGACGTACTATGATTTGGTGGTATTACACCTAAAGAAGACTTTTTGTTAAATAAACTGAATGTGACCTTTACCTTTGTAATACTGGTTATTTCAAGCATTCCTGTCAAGTTTTGTCATAATCAGTTCAATAGTTTGATAAAAAAAACTGGTATAATGTAAGACAACATCTACAGCGATTCGAGCAAAATTTCTTCGAAAAATCCAAACCAAGCCGCATCATGATAGAATATAGTGTAGACCAATAAATTATCAAATATTTATCTCATCTGCCTAAAAACAGTTGAATATGATACAAAAGATGACTTTAGGATGATAAATACTACAAATGGACTTTTTGTCTGCCTTATAAGGTCTCTTTTGGTCCATTTATACCTCTCATTTCCTCAAAATTTCAACTTTTAGCCCAATAAATAAAAATTTTGGGGTAACTTTCAATGATTTATGATAGAATGTTATAACAAATGATTAATTGGAGTATTCAAGCTGAATGAACTATCCGTATAAAGTTAACTGTCTCCAAGGAGGTTTCAATAAGTACTTACGTAAAACTCAAATATACACCGTGTTCAAGAGAGGACATAAAAGCTTCTCTTTGGTGAATAATTTGTTGTTACTGCTTTAAAAATAATTTCATTTACTTAAAACTATATATTTAGTAAAGTATTTCTTAGGAAAAAATTCTAGTATAGCAGAATATAAGAAATAAGGAGAAAAAGCTCCCAAAACTCTAAGTATGGCTTGTTCTGTCAACTAATGTTCATGGTAAAGTCCTATTTCAAGGAAATTTTCTGATAACATGTGTTTTGGAGACTCAATCCACTCAGAATATTTCATTATTTGTAATATTTCACTTAAACAGCAAGAAATTGTAACACATGAGAGTACTCACAAGGTCAAAGGTGCATGTATAGCTTCCCATATTAGGTGTTATACCACCATTGATTTTCCCTATTAGTCTTTTTAAATTTGCACTTTTCAAAAATTATGCAGAATTTATCTTTGTTTCAAATAAAGAAATACTTGGCATTAGTAAAGTTTTATCCTGTCCAGTACTATAGAAAATATTTCACATAACATTTATTTGCATATAAGAAAAACCATCACTTGAAGTTGACCAATCAAATGTTTCCCTTTTTAACCTGTGTACAAGCTTTTGTAACCATGTAACCTAAAGTTTCCAAACTATTCTAAAGAAACCCCAAATAAAAAATAATGGTGCTTTGACATACACAAGATATATGTTTATGACCCAGATTAATGCAATGAAATGTAGGATCAATTACCTGCAACTGTCAAATTTAAGGGTATATTTTTTCGACCTATTTTCGTATGAAACCGGATGTGGCGTACTATGATTTCGTGGTATTACACTTTTATCTCTTTCTATCCCACTTCGCAGCGATTTAATGTCACGATTTTCAAATTTACTTGTTGTAGTTAGATAAGGAAAGATCTAAGTTTTAAATTTTCGCTTCAATTCAAATTCTCGTTATTTTTCTACTCGCGAAAGTCACGAAATTAAATTGCTCCCAAAAATTAGTTGGATTACAGTATATGCCATTTGTCATTTTGTTTGTTTGTTTTTTTTTTTTTTTGTGCCCTACATCTGATTTCCATAATTTATTCTTGTTTTCGTTCAGTTCGACTTCAGGAGAAGATTAAACGTTACATATCACGTACTATGTATGCAAGTTCACAGCTAGGATTCTTGTGTTACGCATGTTACGGGGTTGTCTTTGATGGCTGTCTGTCATGATTGGTGTTGGTTTATTTATATTATTTGTTGTAGCTTGAAGAAGGCCATGTGTTTTCTTCGTTGGTTCTATTCTCCCAGTAATGCACATGTAGTTTATTATACAGTATTGAATTTGATCATGGCTGAAAGCTGCACGTTACCCTGAGTTTCCCCTCTCTATCTTAAATGATTTCATGTTCTTTTTCCAATCTCATCTTCAAACGCTTATTTCAATACCTATCTTTTTTTGGTAAATCTAGGTATAATGAAAGGTCCCGGAAGTACCATTGTTGGAACGTTGCAACGATTGCCATTACTGTTCTTGCTTGATGCTCTACTAAGAATGTATGCAACTCAAATGATAACAACAGAACCTTTATGCATGGGTACGTAACATTATAAAATATGGTGTTTTTTTTTATATTTTATGGACAAGTACACAAATAAATAAATGCAAATAGTTATCAAGGAATGTAAATGTTTTAGAAATAGCAATAACACTTAGATACTAAAATACTAGTTCAAACAAAAACATAAAGGAAAGTACGACTGTATATTACTTGCAACTGACAAAATCACGTATAGACTTTTCGTAGTCTATAGATTTAAAACTGGCGAGAGAGAAATGAAAACGTTCTCGTTATAGAAGTGTTCTTAACGTAAATATGCATGTACAGAAAAAGTAGAGTATGCAACCTTCGCTTTACTCTCACTTTACTATCTAGTTTATATACAAATCACCTAAATAATAATTTATGTCAATATTGGGACTTTTATAGTACGATGCAAGACTTCATTAATACCTGAAATCGATTTGTTTTAGATGACTTGGTTGAAGGCCGTTTGATATAATGACGTCATTTGCTGTTCGTCGGTTAGCTTTTCACATTCTGTCTCCTATTTAAGAACCATAATATAGAATGATCCAAACTTGACAGGAATGTTTATTGTGTTACGTTTTCAGAGTCGCATTACTTTGTTATCAATTAGTTAACAAACTCTTGTATCGAGACTTTGAAATCAATCTGTCAACAAGTTTATGTATCAATACATCGAAACCGATTTGTCAACAAGCTCATGTATCAATACATCAAATTGTCAACAAGGTTATGTATCGATACATCGAAACCAATTTATCAACAAGCTCAAGTATCGATGCATCGAAACAAATTTGTCAATAAGCACTTGTATCGATTCTTTGATACTAATTAGTCAACAAACTCTTGTATCGATATTTTGATACTAATTTATCAACACACTCATGTATCGATATTTTGATACCAATTTGTCAACAAACTCTTGTATCGATACTACGAATCTGTTTAAGTTACGTGTGTTTTGCTACTTCTATTGGATGAGCCCGTGGGAAATGGAAGTCCAGGTTGAGCAATAAAAGCCGTGTGTAACCCCGAGACATATCGTATTAGTTGAAATGGTTATTTGTTTCGACAAAAATCATGCGGAATCTCTCTTTGTTTGAATAGTTTAACACTTTGTAATAACGGGACTTTTATATCTAATTTTACGGTATGCCTATTTTCACTGTTGAACGTCGTGTATCATCTGCAAATATTCAATTCTAAGTCAATACTAATATAAGAATATTAATATTCCTATGTGATGCGAAAGACAAATGTCATTTGCATTTACATTTCATATACATATGTTAAGAAATGCTAGCACGACAGTAATTATTCTTAGTTATAGTAAAGTGCTACCTCTTCATACAAACGTATAATACATCTATAGTCTATTTCACCTTTGTAGGATTGGCAATTACTGTCTTTTGCTTCTACTGACCAACGGGCAACTTGGGAAAATGTTCGAGAGTTTGGTTTGCTTTCTCTTCATAATAGCGATGTGGCCTTCTACGGAGAACCATATATGGACTACACTTATTAGATTGGCAGCAAAATATCAAACGTTATTCACAATGACTAAAGAATCATCTCATATACTGTTGTATTACCACCTAGGAGTTACGTTTTTAACCATTGCTACTTGCCTAAAGATGATAAGTTTGATATTTAAATTGTGCTTGTATTTTCCCAGAAGACTTGTGATTATTGGAACTTGTTTAAAGGCAGTTTCAGTCTTAGCGGATACAATGACTGGCGTATTCTCACCGGAGCTTCTGAATCATGTTTGGGCCATTTTATATCATGTTGCTTTAATCATTTTAACTTATAACTTATTCACCATAAACACGAGTATTTATCTAATTTTACTTCAAATATACTACAGGATATACTGGCCGAACACACAGTATTTTGTTATTAACCTTCTAATTTTTCTGTTATGGGTAAATTGGATAAAGAACGAGCACGGTGTTTGCTAAATAATAGAATAACTGATATCCGACAAGGTTACGCGAGCATATTAAAAATAGACTTGTTTTCGTTTTCCTTCCTTATGCAGTTGTGTTGTCAATTTCTATCCCAATATTTCTATACAGCAGAAACATTATCCAAGCTGGAACAATTTTATGACAACTATCACCATAATGTGTATGACTAGTATAGGCACAATAGCCTTTATAACAATAATTACAGTCCCTGTAACGTAAAAGTTAACACTTTTTTCATTCGGGAATCGTACGTACAGCGTTCGGGAATCGTTCGTATAGAGTTCGGTCATCGTTCGTACATCATTCGTATAGCGTCCGTACAACGTTCGGTTAGCGTTCGTTCATCGTTCGTTCATCGTATGGTAAATGTCACCGTTTAGGGTTTTGTATATCGTATGGTTCATGGTATCGTTAAGCGTTTTATTTGTCGTATGGTACATGGTATGGTTTAGCGTTTAGCGTTTCGTTTATCGTATGGTATGTGATATCGTTTAGCGTTTCATCAATCGTATGGTATATCGTTTTGTTAAGCGTCTGATATATGTTAGGGTTTCATTTCAGAAAGTTATTTCAATTATTATTTTGAGTTGAAATAATTTAATATAAAAGATGCGGGATGAAAAAAAACAATTATTAGTTTGGATTGGATTAAATCTCCAACTAATATCATTATGGAATATATATATAAAACGAAGGGAAACGTTTCCTCCCATCACATTTTGACTTGAATAACATGAGACCAAATACCGCGATATAAGTCTCTCTTTCTCTCTCTCTCCTCCACCAACTATTTCTCTGATCCAAATATTTCCTTGACACAATCAATTATATATAATGTTCTATAAATGAGGCTTTTATGAGATACACGTTTTATATCTAAACGTATTAAAAAAGACAAGACATATCCATGGTATTTGTTCCCTCAATGTCAGAGTCTGATATAAACCGTAAATTGCCAGGGATATATAAAATTCGCTGAAGACATCTATGGAACCAGCGTCGCTTGTGATTCCTGCTGTCGGTGTTAAAACTGTTATGTTGACTGTAAAAGTGCTTAAGTCCATGTATGAGTAAAATACAGAATTAAAAATAACTCTACCTTTCTATATTTCTTTATTTTAGAGGTAAGCTTCTGGCCAAGTTTCACCTATTCTAACGCAAATAATTTACCTTAAATAACCAATCAATTGTATTTTAATTCTTTGTACGAATACATGAAATATTTGTCACTGGACGTTATGCATGCAATCGATGATCAAATACAAATCTACAGTATTTATAAACATACTACAATTGAATATATTTAAGAGACTAAAAATATAAATTTTAATTATTTTACACATATTTGAAGGATCGAAATAATCAGTTCTACAAATGGTTGTTATTGGAAGACTTGAAATTTTACAAATATCACATGCCTCTATGAAATTTCTTATCGACGCACCAAACTTTTCCTTTCATCGTGCATAGCTCATTTTCCGATTCACCTAAGGTTTCTAACGATCTTCTTACTTGTTCATTACATTCTAAAATTAAAATCCTACACAAATTGCCAAAACTTTTATTCTCAGGCTAGACTGCGTAAAAGATGAATACTGTTTTGTTTGTGTACACACGGTGTTTTGAAGGCCGATATCCAGTTCTGAAAACCAATAAATTCTTCGCCCGGGGATATGCATTTGACATTAATCTCCTTCAGTAACTTTACAATACCCAGTCGTGTCATTTCTGTATATTGTACATGTAGATAGCACGTGTGATACATGTATATACACCAGAAATACCCATTCAAGTGAATTTTATCTTTTAGAAGAACTCCATATCGGGTAACATTAAATATACATAAACATAAAATTACAATTAAAAAAATGGTAATAATAAGTTCAAATGTTGCTTTATTAAATGCACCTAGGTACGTATTTGTAAACTTATGTTATTATTTTATTTCATGTATCTTTTTGTATTTTTTTTTTTTTTTGCTTCAATTATTTATTTATTTTATCTTATTGACTTATTCGTAAATCGAAAACGCACAAACCTAAATAGAATCATATGGCATTGAATGATTTCTCTAACTCAAAACTAGTTATAGATGCCTCTTAAATTTTATTTTTCTCGTTGGGTTGCTTGTCCATTAATTGACGTTTACGCCATATTCTTTTGTTCGGTATTTGTGAAAAGCCGCTCATCGATCAATTTCAAAAGAAATCTAATACTCGTAAGTCATGAACATTGAAGTTCAACTTGCTTTCAATTTTTGTATACGCACAAAGATAAAATAAATGAAACACTTTTAAGCTGTTTAAATCATGCAGTGAATTTTGAAAATATACTTTTGAAAAACGGTTATTTCTGTTTAATACTTTTCTGTCCCTTTTCTTAATAATTAGGACACGTGTCACTGGTTAATACAGAACTAGTCAACCATGAATAATCCCAAACAATAAATTTTGATTGGTTTGTCATACTTGCTTATATTTTCAATTACGTATTGTTTTCGGCTGAGACTACTACACGTATGACAGTTATAGTAGTCTCAGTTTTCGGCAATATTGTAACAATATCCTTAGAATTTTAAATTTGTTCAGTCATTTAATACGTATATTATTTTTTTGTGTTCATGATTTATATTTTTAGGTTGATAATATAATTGCATCATTTTTAAGCATTATTTATATGACATTTTAATATTTATTTAACGTGCATACCGATTTGATTGGCAAATAACTGTTTAAACACTTGACGCCATATTAATATTATATATGAACATTTCGGAAAAATTAGGATATTTAATCATCGGCTCTCAGGAAGTTTACTTGTAGGTTAAAAGAAAGGGGAAAATATACCTCTAAGTAGTAAAACTTTAAGATTGGTATTCTTTAAATTGTATAACTTTCATATTCTGGCTTTCTCTTCAATTTTTAAATTATATGGAGAATCACTTTTAATGCCAGATCTTTTATTATTTGTTCTGTTAAATCAAAGACATGTAGTTCATGTATTCTATTTTCCGGGAAAAATTTATTCACAATGATAAAGAAATTAGGGATGTTGTGTATACACCTTTCTATTGGTGAACACTATATATGTTGCCCACTAGCTGTCCTTATGTGTTTTTTTGTTGTTTGATTGCTGTCTCGTTGTCGTTAAACCCACTATGATCTCCTACAGTTTCAGTTCCGTTTGATGTACGTTTAATTCGGTTTAAAACAAACCATATTTGATAGAGTTATTCAATATATATTTCCCTTAAGACTTTGCTCAGAGGAAAGTAATAGAATAGGTTTGAATATACATTTTAGTGCAAAGTTAACAATAAAAGAAAAAGTTTCACTTTACAATTTTTAACTCCCCAAAATTTTAAACTATTAATTTTGAAAACGTGTTTCATCTAAACGAAGTCTAAATAGTCACCAACTTACCAGTTTATTGTTTCCCTATTTGGCACACACCTAAATATAAACCTCATTGAAAATACTATTTAATTGGTCGTAGTAAATTCTATTGAGCACAAAACAAATCCATTTTTTTTTAAATATGAAGAAAAACAATATTGTTTTTTTTTTACTTTGAAACACGGAGTTAATACTTTAAATTACATTGTGCACAAAAAAATCCTTAAATCTTCCTAGGAATGAGAAACTCTTTTCTTCATAGAAATGTTTGAAATAGTTTACACTGGACATTAAACAACTTACAATCAATCAACTAAAATATATCCAAGGGATTTTTATTATGCATGTACATGTATATAAATGCCGGATACCATATACATATATTGAATAATCAATAAAATATAGTGCTGTCAAAAAGAAACATTATCATTAGGATATCAAAATAATTCAGTTTTTCTTTCAAAATGATTTGCAAACAGTCCTCTTTCCAGAGAATTTTTCTGTCTGTGCTATCGCTCTGTGTGGGTTAATTATTTTAAGCATAAAGTTTATAAATCGATCTCTGAAAACATTATATATATAGAAGTCAAAGTAAACTTATGCATGGCGGAAAAGAAATATATGAAAACGATAGGTGCAATGTGCATGCAGCCTTGCAAATGATATTTAAAAAAAATATATTTAATCTATAAAACTTAGGACTTTAATTTAAATATTGTTGATGGGATGTTGAAGTTTCCAGAACATAGAAAATACACAAGAAAATCTGTCAGTACACTTGTCTATCAAAATGTACTTGGTGTCCATTTTACAATATATTGTTTAAGAATTTAGTGTTTTCTTATTCATTCTGGCATCTGTGTCCCTGGATCTGAACAAGAAATTGCGAAGACGTTATGCTTATCAGTTTACCTTTAAAAGATTTTCAACAGAATATTATATATATATTTTTTTAATTTTAGTTTTTCTTTGCGAAAACAAAATGGCCCTAAAGCTAAATGTCATCGTCAGATGTAAAATGGAAGGCGATAAACACTTTAGAATATACACCACCTGCTGGATCTTTTACCTGGACACAGATCTTGTTACGTAACAAGTACGAATGTAAAATTATCGATATGGTATATTCAGTCGAATATACACAGTATCTCTGGACTGGGGTATTTAAGATATTTTGATCTGATAATGTATGTAAATTTATTTGTGCTTTATGTAAAAAAAATGCATTTAACCATTTTATTTTCAAAACTTCTTTAAAATGAGTTGACTTTCAGTTTGAGCATATATTTATTTTCAAAACCGGATTTCCAATTATAAACCAATCTCATTATTATCAGCAGTGGGCAAAGTATTTGAAAAAATTGTATTTAAAATGTATTTAATCACTTAATTAGTTGCAAAAGCGTTTTGTTTCAAGTTCATATTCGCCTTTTGAGAATACTAATGCAGGAGTTCCACAAGGCTCTTTATTAGGTTCCCTACTATTCCTTATTCATGTATATGACATAGCTGGTAATTTGATAAGTCTAACTCGATTGTGTGCTGATGAAACATCCCTTTCTTATTCAAGAAATAGTCCTTACACAATAGAGGATGTCTTAAATAGCGATTTAGAACAAATTTCAGCATGGTCTCAGGATTGGTTTATTGATTTTAATCCTAACAAGACAATTACTATGCTATTCTCCTGTAATTCTTCTCCAGATGAAATTAAAATGGAACTTCAAAATCAAGTAGTAGAATTGTCTCCTGTCATACACTTAGGTATTACTTTTGATTCCAATTGCAAATTCTATACAATATAGAAAACGTTTTAAAGTGTGCAAGCACAAGATTAAATTTCTAAAACAAGAATGTGTCCAAAGTACACGGATGCCCCACTGGCACTATATTTCCATGTTCAATGGACCATGAAATTGGGTAAAAATCTAATTTGGCATTTAAATTAGAAAGATCATACCATAGGGAACATGTGTACTAAGTTTCAAGTTGATTGGACTTCAACTTCATCAAAACAACCTTGACCAAAAACTTTAACCTAAAACTCCCACTTTCATTTTCTATGTTCATTGGACCGTGAAATTGGGTCAAAAGTCTAATTTGGCTTTCAAATTAGAAAGATTATATCATAAGCAACAAGTGTACTAAGTTTCAAGTTGATTGGACTTCAGCTTCATCAAAACTACCTTGACCAACAACTTTAACCTGAACTCCCACTTTCATTTTCTACAGAAAATGAAAGGATATGAAGTAAATGTACATGGAACAAAATCGCACACAATACATAGAAAACATAGAAAATTATCAATGAACAGGGCTTTTATTCCTGTTCTTCATCTTGACAGTTGATGTAAGGCTATGTTCAGTGGACCGTGAAATTGGGGTCAAAAGTCTAATTTGGCTTTAAAATTAGAAAGATCATATCATAAGCAACAAGTGTACCAAGTTTGAAGTTGATTTGACTTCAGCTTCATCAAAAACTACCTTGACCAAAAACTTTAACCTGAAACGGGACAGACGGACGCACAGACGGACGGACGAACGAACGAACAGACGGACGCACAGATCAGAAAACATAATGCCCCTCTACTATCGTAGGTGGGGCATAAAAATGAAATATGTATTGACTAGGAATTATCTTATTCGCATAAACTTAACACCAATTATGTAATATGCACGTGAGTCATTGAATGGTTGTACTCAACAAGATTCCGACAATCTAGAACATGACGTTTAGTTGGAAGCAGGAATATTAGTAACTGGGTTGCCCGTGTTTGCTAGTCCGAAGTTATATATTTTCAGTGGTACAGGCTGACATTTGGTAGTGAACAGAAGAAAATCCAAAATGTTCTATTCTTCACATAAAGTGGGACTGCCTCTACGATTTAATGCCACTTTTTTCAGTTATAGATAGAATAACAGAAAATCCTTTTTTTCATCTACTACTATCGAATGAAATAGCCTAAACCCCGACATATGTACGTCCAGAAATATGAATATATTTATCTAACTTGACACAGACACAATTGCACGCCAATCTTTATTATTAAGGACAGTTGATTGGATAAAAGTGATGGATTGCCACGCCTATATTAAAACTGAGATCCTGTGAACAGACTTCAGATAGCTCCCAGTATTCGAATTTGATAAAGAAAAAACATATTTATATCTCGTATAGTTTCAATATTCAAAGTGTTGAGTAATGTAGTTGAATTTTAGATTAAATTTGGGAAGTCGTGTATATCCCCATTTTTAAGTTATTCAACTTGAAGAAATAAAAAAATCAGCTGGTTTTGAAATTTTCAAGAGTTGCAAATATTTACAAATTAAATTTATGATACAGAATTATTTTTTTATTTGTGTTCATCAACAATGTTTGCTAAATATTTTTTTCCTCGAATCCCGAAAAGTGAAGAGTTTAATACGTGTAAATCCCAAGTTCACACAAATAATAAAGTCCCAACCCGACGTTCGTAAAAGGTCTGTTCTATATAGAGTTTAGTTTCATTTTTAAAAATTTCAGACACGTAAATAATATAGGTTATTAGTGCTAGCTTCACACTAGTTATTAGCTGGCCTGGATTATGATAGAAAATATCCAATGACATGCAAAAATATATCTAATGCCATGGGTCACGCATGGACTGTCTTATTTTATAGGGATGCCCATGTGGCACATCAAAGATAAGATTGATTTAACCAGAGACATATAATTTAACCATTGTACTTTAGAATTGCAACAAATCTTAAATTCACTTAAATACATTAACCTGTTATCTTGTCGACTTTAAAGCCAACATACAGATAGCCGTAATATCCTGAGAAGAGACCTCGATGAAATTTGAAAGTTAAACAAATCTTAGTTTTCACGGGAACGAATATTTTGTAAAAAGTTGTAGTGATCAGATAATCTATGAC
This sequence comes from Mytilus coruscus, assembly GCA_017311375.1. NCBI lineage: Eukaryota > Metazoa > Mollusca > Bivalvia > Mytilida > Mytilidae > Mytilus > Mytilus coruscus. The sequence goes on along the minus strand of CM029604.1, from coordinate 6,602,896 downwards.
GTAATTTTAAAATAAGACGACAAGGTCGAAATAGTTCTAGCCGTCTTATAGCAAGAAAGTCTCCTCACTCAGCTTGTGGTTATGTGTTGGTGGGGATAGAGTCACACCGACTCACAATTGACTTTATCTCTGCGGTTACAAAGCTCGTTGTTGAGATCAACACTAGGGAAATACCATTAAATTTTATGGAGTTTGGGGGTGGGGGGTGGCTAGGATGAAAATGTTGTCCTGCATTTTCTTTAAATGTAATCTCAATGTAAATGTAGTCCTGCTTTTTTTAATTTTAGACTCTATTCTGTCCTGCCTTTCTTAGTTATTAATTTATTCTGACTTGTTTTACATGGTCATCATGCTTTTCTTTTTGGCAAAATGCCCATACTGCCTTTTTTTCTTTAAACTCCTGTCATGCCTTTTTTTCACTTTTCATACGTCAGACAAACTTCTTCGTGCATGTGACTTCATATTTCAAAAGGGATTAGAAATGTCTTAATTGATAAGTTCTACATTGCATTTAAAAAATCCATTGAAAGAATATTGTATAATTAGAAATCATTGTCCGCTGTTGGAAGTTCAGTTTCGCCATTTTTCGTGCTTGTCATAAGACGATATTTCAGGGGTTTCGATTGTTAAACTCGTTAAATCAAATAACGAACATATTCCATCTCAACATGAGAAAGAGTGGCTCATTTACCTCTATCAATGTTTATCGTTTATAAGATGTTGTACTTTCAATGCTATTTATAAACGCAGAGTAAAATTTTAAATGTTTGGTATACAAATTTTGAATTATTCAACTTATTTTCAGAAGACAATGGGAAATATCGAAGAATCATTATTTATTTATTATATTGTAACAATTTTTCTTCACAAAGGCTTATAATGATAAATGAAATCAATGTTTTTGCTGTCAATATTACAATTTATGTATTGCTCTCTGGTGAAGAGTCTTTGAGTTCTGACGAAAATGATAGTGTTTTTCTATTTGTCCACAAAGTATATAAAAAGTACAAAGCGTTTTTCTCAACTTTGACAACCTTATTCTGTAACAGATCTTACTAGAACATGATCAATTTATGCTCTTAAGGATACAATAATCGAATGAGCTTGATGATTGACTATTGTATTCTGAAACGTTTCAATGGTTTTAATTAAAAAACAAAATTGATACTTACAATTACGTGTAGATTTATTCCGTTTTCCTATTAATCCGTAACTAGAAAAGCGACTTAATATGTATCACATCATAAACTATGAGTGTATAATTTACATTTAAACAAATTCACACACATGACTTGTCATGTACACTAACATATTTTATTTTACACAGCTCGGTGTGTTTGTATTTATTTCTTCTGAAAATAGGCGCACTCGATTAGTTATATTAAGTGGAAAATATCCATTGATTCGATTCTTAAAATTTATATGTAATTTATTTTTATATCTTCATGCTAAATTGTATATTTATGTATGTATTGGAGAAGACGTCACTAAGTTGAAAAACTTGTGTCTAATCCATTTGTCATTTTTGAACAATAAAATAAGTTCAAACTAAAGAATCATGATTTGAATTTGATTTGGATTTGGATTTTGTTGTTTTAACGCCACTTTTAGCACCGCTTTTGGGCTATTTCGTGGCGGCCAGTTTTATTGGTGGAGGAAGCCGGAGTGCCCGGAGAAAACCACCGACCTTCGATAGGAAAACTGACAACCTTAGTCAATTAAGATTGAGTCGAGTGCACCGATTTGAATTTGAAGAAAAGAAGAAAACCAAACACATTTTTTTTATTAAAATTGAAAATCCAACTGATTAAAAGTCGTATTGACCTCTGAAATTCTATCACAGAAAACAAGTACTTATAGTATCTCAAAATGTCCAAATATAGCCCGTTTTATAATCGCGCAGTGGACATAATTGTTATATTTCTATTCAGACATTCCACATTTTATCATCCGTTTCAGAACTGAAGATTACGACGATCCGTGGCTTCATTGCACATTTGACGCAAAATACATTTTTCAATTCTTTATTTACACTCAAACACAAATATGTGTTACATGAGGACAAATAACAAATCAAATGCAATAAATGACAGAATAGACAGGAAAATAATAGCTAATAATAATAGGACGTACGCCAATTCATGAGGGCGTGCCAAATTGTCACGAATGTCCAATCAGGTTTTCTGCTGTTCAAAGTTTGACGTGCGGTGATGTTTGAACAGTGTTGAGTGTATTTTACATTTGTCATTTCGGAGCCTTTAATATCTTACTATGCTGTATGAATTTTGCTCATTGTTGAAGGCCGTACAGTGACCTTTGATTGGTCATTTCTACGTTATCCAGTCTCTGGTTAAATTCTCTCAGTAGACATTATCCCATCATTGATGATCAGGTGTGATATGAAAAAGAAAAACTACATTATCGTATCTCGGATATATATCTATTAAATATAATAAAGAAAACTTAAGTAAGACTGAGTACAACAAAAGCTTAATTTGCCTTATTAAATCCTTGATGCTGTCTCCTTCAGACTATCAAACACTGTCACCCTAATTGTTAACGTGGTATTATACGTGATAACTTGCTGTAAATATTAGTAAACTGAGTATTTATTCACAGTACGCACTTCCTATTTTAGTTGTGGTGATAGAAATCTTAATATCATTGATACACAGTTGAGAAATATGGTGCAGTTATTCAAATGCAGATTTAAACCTTATTAATATTAAACCCAATCCCGCATGCAGCTGTGGTCATCCTGATGAGGATAGTATTCACTATTTTTAAGTGCCCTTTATCAACGAAACAAGAGAAATATTGTTTTCAAAATTAGAAAGATCTACTAATATTCATTTTGCTTTTATTGGCTGGCGACGGTGACCTTTCATTTCAGCAAAACAAAGAAATTTTTGAGTCTGTACAATCATATATCAGAAATACACTAAGATTTAGAACGTTCAATTAAAATTCGGGATTCCTACTTCCCAACTCTTCACTCTAGTCCAGTTTTATATATTACTCTATATTATGTTATACTTTTGTTTTGAGACAAGGCCATATTTTGTCAAAAGGCAAGCACAATAACCCCAAAGCGAATTGCGAGAAGTGGTTTCGTATTTCGTTATAGAAAAAAATACTAATAGTTTATGTAAAATAACGACTCTCGTACGGTGTGGCGTTTATATCTTTTTAATACATTGGTGCAATTGGATGCAAAAAATAATGACCATAAAATGCCAGGTTTGCGAGATCAGACAGTAACCTAACAACTAAACAATTGAAAATCTAGGGATCAATGTTTAACATTCGTCAGCAATGAGCAATTTTCATCAATAAAACATGATTTAGTCGAATACTTTCGAGTAAAGAAAAAGAGACTACCATAGATTTGTCATTAACCACAAATGCTTAAGGGTACAAATCAGTATTCAGGAGTTACCTTTTGCATTACACCACATTACAACAGAAATTAGAAAATAGGGCCTGGAAGTATTTCTAAGACATTGTTGTTTTCCTGTTCTATGTAGCTTTCTTTCTGGCAAACACGGTGTTAGATTTTATAAATGCTGACAGGCACCGACCATTGAAAACAATCGATCTGTTTAAAATAAGAAATGAAAATAATTGTTTTTGTTTTTGTTTTTATGGCAAATAGAAAATGACCGTTTGATTTAAAATTGTTTAAAATTATTTAGAAATAGGTTTATGAAAATAATGTATTTTAATGTGAAAAGACTAGACTTTAATTTGTGGCGTAGGGATATGATTGAGTGGTTTTGTTTACAATTATTTCCCATTATTTCCGTAGTGAAAATCTGCAATAATTATTGTTTCATCATGTTATTTGATTTTCACATTATAACAAAACTAAGAATATGACGGATGAATTTATAGTTAGCTGTTTAATGTCCAGTGGTAACTATTAGATGTATCATTAGGAGGACATTTACAATGTTATAAATATGAACAAGGACATCCTTTGTTATGCAAACATGTGTATCACGGCACAAGCGATGACCTATAGACCGCGTGTATCATATGTATATTTAGGGTGGGTTGCTCTGAATAAAGGAGGTATAGATACAGGAAAATAAAGAAAAATATAAAATTAGAATAGAGTATAACAGGCAAAATAAAGAACAGAGGAAAATGGTATAAGAAAATTAAAGAATAGAGGAAAAGGTCTAGTTTTTGCCGGACAATTGTTGATGATTGTTTAAAGTCAAGTGCATTTATAGTTAAAATAGTACACAATCGTTTGTACATTGGTAGGGATTTATGTTTGGGGTTGATGAGGCACATAATGAGTAATTGTTTTATTTGAAATTTCTCGAATATTTGGTTTTTTTGTCTGATTTGAAAATGAATAAAAAAATCTATAATCTAAACAAAATGGTTTAATTACGACATATAGATAAAACTGCTACTCAGTCGATTTTAGAATAATGCTATAAAAGAGAATACATAAAATATTTAACAACACTTTTGAACAAAAGGTCAACCTTAAGACTCGAATATACTTTTGTAAGAACATTAGGTTAATTCCGAATTCCATCTAAAATAAATTGTTCATTTGGAAAAAAATGGGGATACCTTAGGCTATATTCAAAAAATGTTGACTGAATACTCTGCAGACTGTAGTTTACTCGCACATTCACCAAGTACGTATTTCTACGGCTAAAAAAATCATAATTGTATCTTTTAATTTGTTTAAATTTATTTCAGTGTTTATTTTCAAACTTTTATGTAAATAATGTTGGATCAACATCGAGTCAGATTAAATTATAATTTATTAAACTATTAATTAAAAACTGAAACATGCATCCAATCTAAATTTTACGCATATTATCACATATATAAAAAAATTTAACAGAACACAATTCATGTTTTATATTTAAAAAACATATACGCTAAACGAAACTATGCATGACAAGAAACGACGTACGCTAAACGATACGATATACGCTAAACGAAACGATGTACGCTAAACGATACGGTATACGCTAATGAAACGATGTACGCAAAACCATACGATGTACGACAAAGGGCGCTTATGTTATCGTTTATGGTATGGTTTATGGTACATGGTTTCGTTCGTACATCATTCGTTCAGCGTCCGTACAACGTTCGGTCAGCGTTTCGTTTGCATTCGTACACCGTTCGGGTAGCGTACGTACATCGTACGGGCATCGTCCGTACATGGTTCGGGCATCGTTCGTATTGTTAACTTTACGTTACACGGACTGTACTCACATCTGTTTTATTTTTCCGAAAACAACGTTATGGTTTTACGTGGGCGAAACTACGGAATTAGTACCTCAGAGCTCTTAGCGCCTGCCTTTGTCTTGGGTATCTTAGCAATCCAGTCATTTCACAGTGATGTAAATTTCTATGGTATGATGATGTGTTTTGGAATTTTTCTTGCTGCTAGTACTGTTCTAGAAGAAGTACACAAGATTGCTAATTCGTTTTACTGGAACTTGGAGCATCGGGAGCCGGAATTGTAAAGACATGCAAAGCTGTTACAATTATCATTGTATTAATAATATTCCCTATTTGGGTGGTGATGAAATTTTATGAATTTGAATTTGGTTTAGGCATAATATGGTTTCTTGTAGTTACTGCATCTTGGATATCTGTGTGCATTGAATCGGTAGGGTCTCTTTCAGTTTACCTCTTGTTGGTATTGGATAGCTTTAAATCTGAACCAATTGAAAAGTTAGATGAAATAATGTATGGCGTGCGTGCTGCCATCGGAATAGTTCATATAACGTTTACACTTCTTCAAATATGCTTTCTCACGTGGAATATAACCACGGTTCAATGGAGTTAGCTTAGTTGTATTATATTAGCCGGGTGTATTTACAATACTTATCAGCGAGTAACCAACGGATGGACCGAATTTCAAAGGCGTCGGACTGCAGTTAAAAGACTTTCATTCCTACCAAATGCAACACAAGTACAGTTAAATGTTTTCAATGATGTTTGTGCCATCTGCCTTCGCAATATGACGTCCGCTAAGATTACTCCGTGTAACCATTATTTCCACGAATCATGTTTAAAAAGTGGTCATACTTAAAAGAAACGTGTCCAATGTGCAATGCAATCATTAATACTGATTGGTTAGTTCAAAGGTTTTCAGAACTTTGTTAAATGTACAAAGACATAACATGCAAGTGCCTGTAGACACTTAAAGGGATACAATGAATTTAAAACTTGAAAATAGTTTGTTTCATATAATGTAAATTTACCAATACACAATGATTTATAGCTTGACAATGACTAGATAAGAAAGATGTCTGTTTGTTGAAAATTTACACACTATGACACTTTTCAAAACGTCACATATATGTGTTTTCTTTTTCTTTTGAATGTTCGAAAATATATATGAAAACAGGTATATTCCTTTGCTTTTTAGGCTCGAACATATACAAATGTTTTATAACAAAATGTGTGTTATGATGTTTTACCTATTTGTTTTAAATATATATTTTGTCAAGGCCTACGATATGTGTTTTCTATGTCTATATATTGTTGAATTTAATATTTCAATTTTACATAATCTTACTTTAATCTTATAGGGTTGTAATTATTTATGCTTTATAAGAATAGGTATTGAAAAAATTCAACACGAAAAATGGATTTAATAAATTAGAAGTAAGAAAAAGTATAAACAACAAAAATTAAAGCATTAAAACATAATACCAATATAAAAGTCTTTTATCAATTCGACATACTCAACTATGTAAGAATCTATCAAATAAAACAAAATCGAATGACCTGTTGGTGTATTTCACAAAAAAATATACATTTATAGTGTCATATCTATCGATTTGTCATAAATCAGATATTCATTTTGTTATGTTATGTTGTATGTATTATTACTAATAATATCTTGTAACACAGTGTTTTTATGTATCAAATACAATCTTTAAAGACTTGCGAATTTTGAAATGGCCGTATTGTCTGTAGCAACGTTTGAGTTGAAAATGTTTAACACGATTTTACCACGCTTCTACTGCGATTATAGCACGCTCTCACAACGATCATAATACTATCATACCATGTTCATAGCATATAGCCTGGTACCTTTGATAACTGATTACTACCATCTCAGCAATAACGTCAGCATCGTGTTTCATATAAATACTGTTCCATTTCTTCTTTTCTCATTAAAACATAGATTTATCGGAAACAGCACGGTCATGTGACCAAAATCTACCAGAACTCGTATTCATGGTGGTAGGGTAGAGGTAGAGACATAGGGGCCTCTGACATGAATCCTGAATAAGTTGAGATGTCGGACCGACCACAACCTATTGCTGGTCCATCAAGATCAAATGGCGCTCCTCTATAATTATATCATGGCCTGGTCGTTTATAATTGTATTTATGATTGTAGAAGCATTACTACATGTCCATGTTTCTGTGTGTATATGGTTCAATTGTAATTGATGTTTCAAACACATCCTAGAGAGATTTATATATATTTTTGTGACAATGACAATGAGCATGAACAGAACTCGAAATGGAAGTGTGAACGTAGTCAAGTCCTAAGAAGAGCAAGATGAGGACGACATGAGCGTGGTAAAGTCGTTGTAACAGCATGGTTGGATCGCGCTGAAAACGTGATGGTCGTAGTGAGGTCGTAGAAAGTCTCTCCGACTAGAATCGCACTTGGCTACGCTCTCGCTACGATTGTACAGCGATCTTTATGATATTACCACAATCTTACTGTGCTCACACTACGCCTCTAATACGACCTGATTTAGCCACGACCGCATCACGCTCATCGCGATCATTAAGATTTCACTACGATCTATACGATCGCACTACGATCGTCAAAATTTGCATTTTTTCAGAGATCGTAGTGCGATCGTGACGGGGGTATAACTACATGATAACATCAATTACACAATGCAGATGTCTCAATTGCGTGACTTGGTGCGTCTATCCTATGCATACATGACTTATACGTTTATTCCGTCGACTAAAATTACCTTGCTCCTTCTGTTCGTTTAGCCCTAATTGTTTTTAATTTTAAAACATATTTGTTTTCTTTATTAATGTATAAGATTTGAACATCATTTAAAAACAATAAGTATATTTCGGGTAAGCATACTGGTGAATATATTTACCTGAGCTATAAGAACCTTAATGGTTAACCGTAACCTGAATCAATGTTTAGTTCTGATCACTAGTGGTGTCTTACACGTTGTTTTGAACATATCTCAGGTTACCATACAGGTAAATCAACTGTGAAAGTACTTGTATTCGTGGGGTACCAAATTTCGTGGTTTTCGTTGATAGCTTCATCCTAGATTTAAAAGAGGGCGAAAGATACCAGAGAGACAGTCAAACTCCTAGATCGAAAATAAACTGACAACGTCATGGCTAACAAAGAAAAGACAAACAGACAAATAATAGTACACAAGACACAAACATAGAAAACTAAAGACTACGCAACACGAACCCCACCAAAAACTAGAGGTGATCTCAGGTGCTTCGGAAGGGTGAACAGATCCTGCTCCACATGTGACACCCTTCGTGTTGCTCATGTTATTACAAACCTGGAAATAGTCTATTTCGGTAGGTCATATTCGTGAAAAGGAAGAGGATTGTAGTCGCATAAGGAACATATCCGATATCATCTGTGAAACGGTTATACCAAAACGATCATCCAACTCGTGATGGCGTCCGTAAAATTTATACGAAGGCATGATTTCAACTTCATCATTTGGAACTCTTAATTCAATAGCTTCCTTGTGACCAGTAACCCTCTATCAAGAAAATCATGATTGGAAATACAAGCCCGGGAATATCGTATTAATTGGAAGATATATACTCGGTATGCATGCACTACTGGATTGTTGCTACATAGAAATGGAAAATTTTCAATTTGGAAGCTGAAATCATCTCTTTGTCGTAAAGTTTTGTTTCCAAAATTATTTAAATTCAACTTCGAAAGTTGAGGTTGAAATGTGTTGTTTTTAACGTGGATTGAAAACGATGCTAGTTAAGAAAACAATAAACATCTAAGGTTCAATTATGAGCATTATAAGAAAATATGAGTAAAATAAAAAAAAAATATATGTACCCATATTGCAGATCTCTTTCTAAAGTTTAGACCGAAGCCAAATGTTGCACCCTGATTTTTTGATTATCAGCGAACACTTCTCCTTTCAATTTGTAGTTTTTATGTTTGTGTGATATTCCTAAGTTCCTCCCCGATGTCCTCTTGATGTAGCGAAGCCTAGTCCTTCGACACCCCAATTTCCCCGTTGATGGTTAATTCCTAGTTCAAATTTTGTTCCAATATCTTTGTTCCTAGTTAAATCCCTAGTAATTGTGGTACTTTTTGAGCGATTGTTAGACTTGCACAAAAGCTAAGACTACAAGGAAGCAACACAGTTTTAAGTCCTAAAAGATAAAATATTCATAATCATTGTTTGATGTTTCATTTTGTTTAATTATAACCCTCAGTGTGACATTTTATAATCAATCAAATAAATATTTCAAATTGACAAGATAAGTAAAATTAACTATAGGGTATAAGGGTGTCATGTGATCAATCCAATCACGTTTCTTATCGATCTTCTTTGTTGTTTGTTGATACGCGATCAACATACATGGTATAGGTGTTTCATATTGATCAATAGCCCGAAACTGTATACTCATTCAAAATAAAAGTTTAATTGTGAAATAGTACAATTGCTGATCTTAAAATTCACACATACGCTTACAATAACTTATACGGATATATCAAAAATATGTATGTATAAACGGCCATATACATGTATGAACAAAATTACCTACCATTTTAATATGTAGTATTCTCTTGAAATATCAAAAGATATTGTGTTTCGAATGTATCCTGTTATATAGTGTAATGATTGGAAAATCCTTCCGGATTCTGTAGCTAAGCATAAGATAGTATGGTCAAATTTTCCATAACTTTTTAACATCATACCTAGATTACAAAAAAAGCAAATCCGCAAATTTGCAATGTCAACTGTTAAAAACGACATATTAAAGTCGGAAAGGGTCATTTATTTCTCAATACCAATGTATCAGATGTAATAAATGCATTCAAGACGTGTTCTGTATCAATTATATGTGTAGCAAATAACGTTATTAGAATATATACGTAATAGTTTGTAAACATTATGTCATAAAATCAAAACTATTTGTAAAATGTGTAGTTATATAATCGTCCACATCCCGTATCTTTAATTTTAAATTTGTTTTGCAAAAACATAGCAAAGCTTTAACATGGAATCTGATATGTCTAATATATACCTGGTCAAAGAAACAACATGTAAATGACTTTTGTCAAATGTATTTCTTTTTGCAATTGTTACATATATTTATAAAATTATATGCCTTAAACGATTAGACAAAATGAAGATGAAAAAAGGAATACATGTATCTTGTGAACACTGCCACAATATCAGATACCAGATTTTGTGGAGTTCGTGTTGCTCAGTCTTTAGTTTTTATGTTTTGTGTAGTTGTGTGTGTCTGTTTGTGTCTTTTTTTTTTTTTTTTTTTTTTTTTTTAGCCATGGTATTATTATTTTTTTCACTTTATGAGTTTAAATGTCACTATGGTATCTTTTGACTCTAGTATACTAAATATTAAAATATAATAAGCCGTTGATTCCATATTTCCATTTGACCAAATTTGTTTTATGTTTCAACTGTATTCTTTTAAATTGTGATATATAATGACTAAGAATAATGAAAACTGGTGGAAGATACTTTTAGGTTACACTTTGGAGAAAATCAATGTTTGTGTAAGGATTTTAGTGCCCATGATTTTTTTTTTTTTTTTTTTTTTTGCTATTGTATTATTCCTCCAAATGACAATTTGTAAAACTGTGAAATAAAAGAAATCTTCGTAAAATTTGGACTTGCTTCGAAAATACATAGGCAGAAATTTAAACAAAAGTTTGATGGATGGGAAAGCAAATTATGTGATATTCAACATAAAAAGTAATTTTCGTGTTATATAATACAAAAACAAAAATACAGAACAAGCATAATAAAATGAAGATATAACAAAAATATAATACGTCTGTCCTCAGTTCTAACTACTGATTTATTAAGGAACTAATTTGTTTAACATATTCCATGATTGAAGGATTAAGCATTTCTTTTAAGTTTTGTTCTTGAGTACCAAAATGAAATTATGAGAAGTTAAACACATACATAATCCCTTAGTTTTTCGGTAACTTAACATTCAAGGAGGAAGTGTATTTCATCCTCCAGCAAGTGTCACAGTTTACATACATGTATTCTGTCCTCTCTGTGTATTTCATAATAGCGACTACTTCTAATTTATGGTTCATTATTCTCAACTTAGTGAAACATTTTGTATAGAACAGTCATTGAGATTTCACTAAAATCGGTATCTAAGTTTAATTTTCAATTTGTATAACGTAACCGTTCACTTTTCTCGTCATAACTTTTATTCTATTTTAAAAAAAAGTGTTCTTTCAATAAATTTTCAATCAAGCACTCGAAAGAATTTATTTCATACAAGTCCCTACAATAATTTACTTTATCTAAAATGTGTGGGTTGGGTGAAATATTCTTTGCATATGTATTTCATGTATAAGTACCATGGGAGTGCAGTAGTTTTGAAAATATAAATGCTTCTTTAAGAAAAAAAGAATAGTTTTTCCAAAGTTAGTATTGCTCAGTAAAGATAGAAGGCAAACATTTTGTTATTCCCCCAAATAATGACCAAGTTGAAAAATTGATTATAAAAACGTAAATATTTGGTTTTGTTTATGTTCCGGACCATATGAGTATTTGGACCATACGCGTATGGTCATGACCATATGCGTATATTCATATGGTCCGACCATACGCGTATGGTCCGACCGTACGCGTATGGTCGAACCATATGAGTATGTACTCATTTGGTTATTTATGGGCCGGACCATATGAGTATTTGGACCATAAAGGTATGTTTTCAGATATGCATTAGAAACGTTTCAACAATACAATAAACTCTATCTTGAAAAAAAAACAATTATGGTAACATAGAAATGAATTAATGTTATAATTGAAAGGCTACATAAATATTAAATATAGATGCCACAGTCAGTTGATTTTAGTTTTCATTGCTCATTGTATTCTTGCATGCATGCTTACTGTGACATTTACTTCCACACGGTACCATAGCTTTTCTGCATTTGCACGTCTTGGTTATGCACGATCCTTTTCAGTTACACATTTTGCTTGTGAGTGAAAAGCTAGCTTTCTTTTGACTGCGTGCAGTGATACCGAGGTCTGCAGTACATCATATTCACAGGACAACTTAAATAAACTATGGTCCCTGCCGGTGATGACCTTTTTAATGACGTGACAACTAGATTGGTCATACCTTATGAAGAGTTCATGAGTATTTAAAGTAAACGTGTTAATTACCCAGACCATACGCGTACGGTCGGACCATACGCGTATGGTCGGACGATATGAGTATATACCCATATGGTCATGACCATACGCGTATGGTCCAAATACTCATATGGTCCGGAACATTTACACATCTAAGATAATGCAATCAATCACCTATTTTTCTTTATACAGATAAGCAGACTTGCATATCTATTGCAAATCTGTCTCAAAATTTAAAGACGTAGGCAATGAATATGACCAATTGTGTACTGCTATTGTACAATACAAGATGGCGGTGTACAGCAAATCAACTATTAAATTTCAAACATTAAATGCAATTATGTGTTGTAATCTCTTATTCTCGATTAATTAATTAACGAATTCACAACTCATACAAACTTAAAAGAATATGTCAATTTTAATGAGTTATATTTTTCCAATCTATATGGTTAACTACATATGAATAAGTTCTATTTAACAGACGTCGTTTGAAGACATTTAAATGAAACCTTATTTTCAGATCTTACATTTGTATTCACAGTTTTAAAATAACCTTAAAATTGATATGCAGACCATTACGTTACGCCTATATTTATCAATTGGACAGTGTTGTTTGAACATTAACAACGAGGCAGTATAGAAATTTCCCTGTTCATGTTTAACCCTAAAAGGCAATATTGAATGACAAACACACTAAGTCTTGTTTTTCTTATTATTATAAAGGAAAGGACACTAATAATGATAGATAAGATTGCACATACTGATCAAAACTTGTTTTGATTAGTATATTATTGGTACGTGTAAACAATCCAGTTTGAGAAGCATGGTTAACATTTTCATTCAAATTGGATTTCGAATTAGATTTCACTTGTTACAAGCTGCTAAGAGTATTCCGAGAAGAGCAGTACCATATGTCATTTGTCGTGTTGTTATCTGTAATTCCTTTTGTGCCTTTCGATTGATTTTTACAATTTCTCTTTTGTTGGACTCTTCAAGTCTAGGGAATAAACGCCTAAAACATAATTCTATATCCGCGAATGACCAGCTAGGAGCTTTTTACAGGGTTGTTGTTGGTTGCTGTACATCATGATAGTTGTTGGTTCATTTGTATTAAAAGTAGTTTAAACCAGTCCATTTGTTTTGTCATTTGATTTGTTTCAAGTATTGTTAACCCGGTAATAAAGCTTTCTATACATCAATGAATTTGCTTTTTTGTTTGAAGACTTTAGTTAAATAAAGAGAATTGCAAATAAACTGGCAACTCCATGGTTAAAAAGAAAAAGACAAAACTACAAACAACACTAAACAATATACATCATAGTAAAACTAAACACTGAACAAAACGAACATCGTAAAATATGGGGGTGATGACAGTTACATTTTATTTCAAAAGGGAAGGCAGGGTTAACCCTTCTTATCTGTATGTACTTAATTAGTACTTGTTCTATTGCCAATTGTTCCAAAACTTTTTACTTTTAATTCATACTGGTCGTTTTTCTTGTAAAACCTAGGTATATTTCAAGATCACGGAGAAACCATTGTTGGAAGGTTACAACGATTTTCTTTACTGTTTTGGATAGATGTTGTACTAAGAATTTATTCCACTCAAAACACTACAACACTACACTTATGCACAAGTTCGTAAAATTATCAAGTATTTTTTATAAAAGATTTGAACATGAAATATATATAATCTTGGAACCCTAACTAAAACACAAACAACACTACACAAGACACATCATAGGTAAACTTAAAACACATGGTCTATAGAAAGCTTTATTATTTGTAGAGCTTAGGTGGTCGATTGGTCTAGCGCAGCGGTACAAGGCAATTTGGTAGCACAATATCTCAGTAGCATGACGTCAAATCTCGGCCAGGGAAGAACAAAACATTAGCTTCCACAAATTTACACATCTAAACTTGTTGGGCTGTTATTTTGACAATTTCCCGTAACTGTATAATCTTCATGCGTATTTGTATTCCGTTTGTATAACCATGACACATTTTATATGTGCCTGCTATCACATTTGTTAAAACTATGTTCAAAAGTACATGCTAAACAATAATTATTGTTTATAATACATTTGTAGTAAAGTTTTTATTTCATGAAACTAATTAATGATTAATCAGAGACTATTTTACTTTTGTAGTATTGGCAATTGTTGTTATTTTGCTTTTGATGAACAATGGACTACTTGGGCAAATATACGAGTGTTTGGTTTGCTTTCTATTCATGATAGACATGTGTCCATCTTCGGAGAACCATATCTGGATTATCCTGATAAGTTTGAAGTCGATATATCAATCATTATTCACATTAACACAAGACACATCTCATTTACTGTTGTATGACCTACTAGGAGTTACCTTTTTAATCAGTGCTACCTGTTTTAAGATGATCAGCTTGACATCTAAATTGCGCATTTATTTTCCCACAAGACTAGTAATTATTGGAATTTGTTTGAAGGCAATCACTTCTTATGAAGATCCATCGAACGGCAAAGTAGCATTATTAGGATGTTTTGTATCATTTTGCATTAATCATTATAACATATTATGTATTAAGCTTACACTTAAAAATTCATCTAATTTTACTTCAAATATAACTCAGGATATACTGGCAGGAAATGTTTTCGTATTACTTCATTATGCAATCGTGCTGGCAATTTCGAGTCACATAGTTTTATACAGCAAAACATTTTCCAAGCTGGAACTATTTTTATGAAAACTATCCACATAATGTATATGACCAGTATAGGCACGATTGCCTTTATGACAATGAGTATTTACATCTGTTGTATTTTTCCAAAAAGAACGTTATGGTTTTTACTTGGGCGAAACTAGGACATTTTAATACCTCAGAACTTTTAACGCCTGCCTTTGAGTATCTTAGCAATCCAGTCATTTCACAGTTATGTAAAATTCCATGGTATGATGATGTGTTTTGGGATTGTTCTTGTTGCTAGTACTGTTCTAGAAGAAATACATAAAATTGCTAATTCGTTTTTGTTGGAACTATGAGCATCGGGAGCCGGAATGTCAAAAATAACGTAATTAATAATATTCCCTTTTGAAATTGTTGTGAAATTTTATCAATTTGGATTTGATTTAGGCGTAGTATGGTTTTTTGTAGCTACTTCATCTTGGATATCTGTGTCCATTGAATCAGTAGGGTTTTGGTTATTGGTTAGTTTTAGATCTGAACAAATTCAAAAGTTAGATGAAAGTGTGTATGGCGTCCGTGCTACCATCAGCATAGTTAATATAACGTGTGTATTTCTTGAAATATGCAATCTAACTCACCATTCTTATGAGCGAGGAACAAACGGATGGAACGAATTTCAAAGGCGCCGAACTGCAGTTCAAAGACTGTCATTCCTACCAAATGCAATTCAAGAACAGTTACGTGTTTTCAACGATGTTTGTGCCTTCTGCCTTTGCAATGTGACGTGATCTAGATTACATGTGTACTCCTTGTAATCCACAAATCATGTTTAAAAAAGTGTTCATACTTAATATAAACTTGTCATACGTGCAATGCCATCATTATTACTGATTGGCTTGTTCAAAGGTTGTTAAGAACTTTGTTGAATGAACAAAAACATAACATTCGTGTGCCTATGAACACTTGAAGAGGCATCAATGAATTGGAAATTTGAAAACTTTTATTTTTTATTGTTTATAAATTTAGTTAGTATGCGATGAAGATATAGATAACATCACATTGATATTGACCAATACACAATGATTCATAACTTAACGTTGACTAGATACGAAATATGTCTATTTAGGAAAAATTCCGTTATTACGCTCTTTTCATGACGTCACAAATATTTTTTTAGGAAAACTGGTACGTGGCTGTTGCTTTTAAGGCGTCGGACATATATATATCCCGTGAGTCGACATAATATGTTTTAATATAATGTGTATTATGACATTTTAACTATCTGTTTTATCTTATGAATTTGTTTTAGACCATGCTTTGTGTTTCCTCGGTCTAAATTTGGATAAAATTATTAAAGTTTTACAAAATTTTAACTTGTGGGTGGTAATTGTTTACGCTTTATAAGAATAGGTGTACAAAATAAAGTTTTATTTTCAAGTTTGAAACAGTTTTGGTGTTTGATTTAATTTTCGGAACCAGATATGACCCGTTGCTTACTCCGCTCTTTATATTGACGTCACAAATATCTTTTCTAGGAAAACTGGTACGTGGCTGTTGCTTTTAAGGCGTCGGACATATATATATCCCGTGAGTCGACAAAATATGTTTTAATATAATGTGTATTAGGACATTTTAACTATCTGTTTTATCTTATGAATTTGTTTTAGACCATGCTTTGTGTTTCCTCGGTCTAAATTTGGATAAAATTATTAAAGTTTTACAAAATTTTAACTTGTGGGTGGTAATTGTTTACGCTTTATAAGAATAGGTGTACAAAATAAAGTTTTATTTTCAAGTTTGAAACAGTTTTGGTGTTTGATTTAATTTTCGGAACCAGGTATGACCCGTTGCTTACTCCGCTCTTTATATTGTGGAATTGCACCTTTTTTATTGTAAAACACTGAAAAATAGAAGAAAAAAAAATAACCAGATAATAACAAGTATTTTTGTATTACATAAAATACATTCAATTTAATATCATTTTAACGCCAATTAGTGGAGAAGAAGGTAATCAGTGAAATAATAAAGTTAAAGCAAAGCTATAAGCTCACGAAGCTTAATGACTGGAACTGTAACATTTTTTTTGTGTGGCTCTTTGATAATCATTCTTTAAACCTATTAATTCTGGATATCAATCCTTGTATGTATGCCTGGCAAACCAGCGACAAAAACAGCATAAACAATATAGAAGGCGTTTATAGATATGTTTGGTAGAAGAAAGTATAACGCTACAGTAATTCTAAGATATAAAGTGAAATAATCAACGTTTTAATGATTTTAAAAACAAATCTTAAAAAAACAAATAAATGAGAAAAATGGATTTAAATGAAAAATAGTGAAAAATACAAAAAATTACCCATGCTGCAGATCTCTTTTGAAACTTCCCTTTGATGCCTACGTTTACACCTGCATTTCCCTGACTGTCTCCATAAACTGACCCTCCAAATTCGAAGTTTTCTTGTGTATGGAAATTCCAAGATCTAACCTTAGTCCACTATCTTCATTTTTGGTCAGACTTCCAGTTACTGCGGTTTCCTTATTTTGGACAATAGTAAGACTTGCACAAAAAGCTGACAATACAAGAAAGCAACTCAGTGTTATGTCCTAAAACGATAAATATTTATAGACATTATTTGACTGACTAGAAACCAACAACACATTAGTTTTCTCTGATCATTACTTCAATATGTCATTAACAGTTTTCTTTCATCATAACTTCAATATGTCATTAACAGCTAATAACTATAAAAATAGTATGCTTGTTTAAATTATTACAAAATGTCTTGCTATCATTTGATCAACAAATTACATCACTATTCGTATGCAAATTTATCTGTTTGTTAATTAAAAATTCATACTAATTTGCGATTAATAGACAAGTGATCACAACCTTACATAATTCAAAAGATAAATTTGATCCTTTATTATGTATTGTTGTTTCAACACTAATATTTCACTTATAAAAGTTTAAAGTGAAATATTAAAATTGTGCCGAAAATATGCAATTTTCAAATAATCTAACATTATTTCTCATTTTACTAAGTATTTTCTACCTCAGCAATATAACACCTAAGCTGTTTGGTAAAATTATACGGAATATTGGTTTCTCAATGCTCTTCAACTTCATGTGTCATTTGTTATTTTAATGGCTTTTATTTGGAATCGAGCGTAACTGGTAAGTTTTTTGCGTCTGGCGTACAAATGTTTCAGCTTTCTATCTTTGATTAGCTTTTCCCCAAAAATGCATTTTTTTTTTCTATCAAAAAAGGTAATTATTTTGTTTACCAATGTTATTGTCGTCGTTTAATACTTACATTTAAGAATGAAGAGCATGCAGCAATTCTCAGTATGAATTAATCTTTATCAGAAACAGTCAAAATCCAAAGTGTAACAGCCGCGAATGAAACAATTCTGAACAATTTGTATAACCAAAATAAATTTAAACAGTCATCAAAACTATCTACGATGTTAACTTTATCATGTGAACAACAATACCTACCATTTTGCCGAGTACATGCAGTTTCCACTGAGAAGCAGAATTTATAGTTTAAATCGCATTTTTCTATTCATATAGTGTACCGATTTCTGCAACATTTACAAAAACCAGATTTGCGTCAAAATTTCCTTTTGTTAGATTAATGTCACTCATGTGGTTAACTAAATCAAATCCGCATTTTGGAAGGTTGTCTGATACATGTAAGACAGTTTGACCACATAACAAAGGGGATTTTTTACAATGTTAATATGTTACATTTGAACATGACATATACAAATCTGAAAGAATCATTAAGTACACTGTATCAGTGTATCCCATCTTAAACATGTATAAAAAAACATGTTGTATTTCAGAAATTTGTGTAACTATTTACGTGTGTAGAATATGACATTAGTTTGTAAACATAATGCCATGTTATTGTCTGTTTGTCCTAAAACCGGATCTTTTCTTGCAATCATGTTTAACAAACACATTTTTTTTCAAGTTTATACTGAAAGCTTATCGCTAGTGTATTTCATCTGAGAAAAGACACACAAAACGACATGTTAATTAATCTATGTAGCCAGTATATATTGTTTTTTATGTAATATATACAGATAGAAGTATTATTTAACGAACAATGTATCATTAAAGATAAATTTACAAAGCATAAAGTAAATATGGTTGCTTAACAAATGTTTTCTTGTATCGAAAAGTAATACCCTAGCTATAGTTTAAAATCGAAACACTGATTGCTATATGCGTGCAAGAAAAGATAAAAGACAACATACCGCTCTGTTAAAAACACAATTGTAATATCAGGGTTTAATTATTCATTCACTATCAAAGATCAATTTTGCTTATTGACTGAAAATGTTGTAATTTTCTTAGTCACAAAATTGCAATTAAGAGGACAATTAATGTATTGGTCGTTTTAATCTCTCAATCGATATATGACTTTCGAACAGCGGTATACTACTGTTGCCTTTATTTGTCCTCGGAAAAATTAAGTGATGTCATAATTTGGATGCCGCAGTATTGTTTGAAAATATTTGATGTCTTAAGTATATAGATTGTGTTGTTTCTTTGACATGTTTGATTGACATACTTTGCTTTATCTTTCGCTTTTTTTTTTACCTTTTTGCGTAGACATTAATTTTTTTATATATTAATTCTTAAAAGTTCCTGAAAAACTGTTAAGGTTGTCCATGTTAGTATTCCTTTTACCAACATCTTGAAAAGTATTCAAAAAAATTAAAACAACACGTTATAAATTCACTGAGTCTGCAGCGCTTTTCTGGATTTATTTTCGTCTGGAAAACTCAAATCCAAATATTTGGACGCCGAGAATGTATGACATAAACAGTTTTGAAATATAATCATTTTTTCTGTGCAGAAGTTATGAGCAAAATATTTCATTTTCAATTTTTAGCCATTTGGTAAACAAAGACCATCAATGAATAACACTTCTTTATTTGTCATGCTTTGATTTTGTGACTGGATATAAACCAAAAGCTATATGATACATACATGATTACTACCATCGGTAATATAGGTACAACGGTTTTCCTAAAATACAAGATTAAATGATAAAATTCAATCCATTATGTCTAAGGTTTTGTGCCCGTACAATTCACAACACTGAATGTAATCATTTGTCTATGGATTTAAAATGTAATCATTAAGATGTTATTGCCAAATATTTGTACATATCTTCACTTAAAAAGGTCACTGTTTATTTGTATTTTGTGTATTCATTTTTTACAAAAAGTACAAAAATCTTACTTTTGTCAAAGTCAAATTGTGCCTTATCTTCATGTAGGACATTTTGTAAACTAGATAAGGTGTGATTTATTACCACAATTGATGGTATACACTATTCAGTTTTCATAATTTCCATAATGATCAGACAATTGTCCAACACCAGTTTAGTCTCAATTCGATTTAAACAACAGTGACCATACTTTTAATACAAATACACATTTAAGAATAATAAAACTAACCTTGTTCGGCAAACCAGTTATGTTTATTTGTTAGCTTGTTTTTTGTTACTGTCCATCTTTGTTGATTTTTGTTGCTATTTTGTTAAAAACACTATGCATACAAGTATATATACTGAATCTAAATGTTGATAGTGTAATTCACTTCCTCAGAATCTAAAGGATAAAGGGTAATGAAAATGAAAATAACGTTTCGTCATTGGTTGAATTCCAATTGTTTAAAACGTTTTAAACCAATCAAAACGTTTTGGTATACGCTTTTGAAAAATTTGCCCAGAATGCATTAGATTCTGATACTGCGAATTAAAATGAGGCTGATTTTTAATACTTACAGCAAAGAGGAGGATCGAGGTCAGAATAACAAATATAAAGGTCACCACGAAAAAAAGCTATCATTATTATAGAATTCTGAAAAATGACAAACAAATTAACGTACATCTATGACTTTAACTTTGTCATGGATAAATTGGTGGACCATTTGAATAGTTATAACTCTGCATTAATACTGTTTTCGTGTGTTTCTTTGATGTTTTATTTTTTTGGTTGACAATAAATGAGACTTTGAAACGGATTATTGTTATCAAGTTTGTACAATGGTTATGACTAAAATAGACTTTCAACTTATTTTGTTGACATAGTAAACTTTTCCGACAAAACTAAGAAATACACGTCGTCCTTTTTAAATTCACTTTTTTGTTTTTGCTTTTTAAACACCTTTCTTCTAATAAAAAAAGTTTTAGAATCATATCTAAATTAAAAACATTTGTTTGAATTATAAGCGTGGCGTATTCCTTTTTTTCAAGTCGCGCTTATTTTTTTTTTTGTTTGTTTACCAATTTGTATTTTTTTTTTTTTTCAAAATTTCAACTTCAATTCATAAGAATATTAATGCATTGTCAGACATATATCATCGTTTGTTTTTGACCAGTACAAAACAACTTCACCCTTCCTTGGAGAATAAGGCCAATATAAAAAGTTGTTATTATCCGAAATTGGATTAACTGTGTATACTTATTCGAATTGGAAACGCTGTTGGTTTACTCGGTTATTGTTGGAAATGTGTTGCCTGTCTATCACTTACGATATAAAGTATTTTTGTCTGTTTTGTTGAGATTGCTATTAGTCCAACGAATCAGTTAATCTAAATAATAGGTATGATTACAATGGAACCTATAGACAGGAATTTGAAGAACACTTCAAGGTCCATTGAAAATATTATGTACTGGTTACTTAAACCTTCTGTTATCCATTTTCTGTTTATCACGTGTGAAAGCCCATACACGGCGTTCAGTAAAATAAACGGTATTTCAAGCATCAAAAAAATACGAGACAATACTTGCAATTTTCAATCTGAAAACAATAGGACTATTTATAACCTTATTTATCACATATCTGTTAAGAAAACATTGTGTTTTGCATATGAAATTACCGCAGAATTGTCCTACTCATATTGCTGCCCGGGGCAAAAAGTGGTTTTTGGTTATTGTGCACTGATTCCAAATGACGTGACGTCATTTTGTCGTTAACAACAATGACAAACAATAACAGTACTCAGTTCATCGCAGTGAAGCAAAGCGACACAACATACTTTTTAGAGCAAATGAAAAACGCTAACACAAGAAACTAGAGGCTCTAAAGAGCCTGTGTCGCTCACCTTAGTCTATGTGCATATCAAACAAAGGACACACATTATATACAGGAAATAGAATTCATCACAAAATTGTGTTTTGGTGATGGTGATGTAGATGTGTTTGTAGATCTTACTTTACTGAACATTCTTGCTGTTTACAATTATCTCTATCTATAATGAACTTGACCCAGTAGTTTCAGAGGAAAATTTACAAAATTTTACTAAATTATCGAAATTGTCAAAAATTTACTATAAAGGGCAAAAACTCCTTAAGGGGTCAATTTTGGTCATGTTCACCTATTTGTAGATCTTACTTTGCTGTACATTATTGCTGTTTACAGTTTATATCTATCTATAATAATATTGAAGATAATAACCAAAAACTGCAAAACTTTCTTAAAATTACAAATTAAAGGGCAGCAACCCAACAATAGGTTGCCTGATTTGTCTTAAAATTTCAGGGCAGATAGATCTTTACCAATTGAACAATTTTATCCCTGACAGAAATGCTCTAAATGCTTTGGTTTCAGAGCAGTACATGTTATTTAATTGAAGATAAAGGATTACACGGAGTTTTGATATTCTAACTACCATTAACGGCGTCTAATCAGCAATAGCCTGGCATATTTATGACATGTGTGAATAAAAATTTATGTTGTGTTTTCTTAACAATTTCAGAAAATTGACAATTAAGTAAAAAATATATAGTGTTGTTGTCAAATTATACCAGGTATTTATTTGCAGATTTGGCTATGTATATAATTATAGGAAATATACGGAAGATATAATAACATAATATATTTTCCCCAACAATTAACATTACGATAATGTTGTACCGGTACGCGATTTTGGCGTTTCAATTTTAAGTGTTTGCTTTATTTTTGTGTGTTTAATTTTGGCAATTTCATAGGAGGCACAAAATAAACCAAAATAAAACTACAACCAAAATAACCCAATTTACGGTATAATGCAACGTGTATTTCTCTTTTCTTTTCATCTTACATTATTATGTGATAAATAGATTATAACATGTCCTTTTATATTGGCCCTGGTATCGCGGGCTGATATGGGAGTATCGGGATGATTCAAGGTTCAATATGGAAAAGGGCATGTTATAATCTATAAATACATCGACCATCATGTCAAATATAGTACCGAGATGCTTAGAGAGTAGATGATATGTATGTAAATCTGGTGCGTGAGTGACCGTTTGGACTTCTAAGGATATCCTTATTTAGGACATGAATAGTTTTCGGTAATACAGTTTGCAGATAGGTTGAAGGTATTCATATTGTCACCAATAGCGCCCCTTTAATAAAAAACTTGCTTTTTATTGTACTGATATGAATCACAGTGTATGGCCAAACTCAAATCCTTCTGAATTGAATTTAAGCGATTAATTCAACAACACTTATCGTTATCTTCATGATATCTTTTCGTTTACTACTTAAGAATTTTCTTACTACACTGCCACAATTTAATAGTTTGATTTTGAAACTGGAAAAACAACAACGGTAATAACTTTCCTTAACTAGATAGAGATATTTTTATTTTTTCATGGAACTTTTATTCTATTTGCCAAAAAAAAAAGTGTTCTTCCAATTCATTTTCAATCAAGCACTCGAAAGAATTTATTTCATACAAGTCCCTACAATTATTTACTTTATCTAAAATGTGTGGGTTGGGTGAAATATTTTTTGCATATGTATTTCATGTATAAGTACCATGGGAGTTCAGTAGTTTTGAAAATATAAATGTTTCTTTAAGAAAAAGATTTATTTTTTCCAAAGTTAATATTGCTCAGTAAAGATAGAAGGCAAACATTTTTTTATTCCCCGAAATAATGATCAAGTTGAAAAATTGATTCTAAAAACGTAAATATTTGGTTTTGTTTACACATCTAAGATAATGCAATCAATAACCTATTTTTCTTTATACAGATAAGCAGACTTGCATATCTATTGCAAATTTGTTTCAGAATTTAAAAACGTAGGCAATGAATAAGACCGATTGTGTACTGATATTGTACAATACAAGATGGCGGTATACAGCAATTCAACTATTAAATTTCAAACATTAAATGCAATTATGTGTTGTAATCTCTTATTCTCGATTGATTAATTAACAAATTCATAACTCATACAAACTTAAAACAATATGACAATTTAAATCTCTTTCCAATCTATATCGTTAACTACATATGAATAAGTTCTATTTAACAGACGTCGTTTGAAGACATTTAAACGAAACCTTATTTTAAGATCTTACATTTGTATTCGCAGTTTTAAAATAACCTTAACATTGATATGCATGCCATTACGTTACGCCTATATTTATCAATTGGACAATGTTGTTTGAACATTAACAACGGTTTAGTATAGAAATTTCCCATTTCATGTTTAACCCGAAAAGGCGATATTGAATGATAAACACACTAAGTCTTGTTTTTCTTTATATTATAAAGGAAAGGACACTAATAATGATAGGTAAGATTGCACATACTGAGTAAAACGTGTTTTGATTAGTATATTATTGGTACGTGTAAACAATCCAGTTTGAGAAGCATGGCTAACATTTTCGTTCAAATTGGATTTCGAATTAGCTTTCACTTGTTACAAGTTGCTTAGAGTATTTCGAGAAGAGCGGTACAATATGTCATTTGTCGTGTTGTTATCTGTAATTCCTCTTTGTGCCTTTCGACTGATTTTTACAATTGGTCTTTTGTTGTACTCTTCAAGTCTAGGAAATAAATGCCTAAAACATAATTCTATATCAGCGGATGACCAGCTAGGAGCTTTTTACAGGGTTGTTGTTGGTTGCTCTACATCACGATAGTTGTTGGTTCATTTGTATTAAAAGTAGTTTAAACCAGTCCATTTGTTTTGTCATTTGATTTGTTTCAAATTTTGTTAACCGGTAATAAAGCTTTCTATACATCATTGAATTTGCTTTTTTGTTTGAAGACTTAAGTTAAATAAAGAAAATTGCAAATAAACTGGCAACTCCATGGTTAAAAAGAAAAAGACCAAAATACAAACAACACTACACAAGATACATCATAGTAAAACTAAAAACTGAACAAAACGAACATCGTAAAATCTGGGGGTGATGACAGTTACATTTTATTTCAAAAGGGAAGGCAGGGTTAACCCCTCTGTGTCTGTATGTACTTAATTAGTACTTGTTCCATTGCCAATTGTTCCAAATATTTTTACTTTTAATTCATACTGGTCGTTTTTCTTGTAAAACCTAGGTATATTTCAGGATCACGGAGAAACCATTATTAAAACATTACAACGATTGCCTTTACTGTTTTGCATAGATGTTGTACTAAGAATTTATTCCGCTCAAAACACTACAACACTACACTTATGCACAAGTACGTAAAATTATCAAGTATTTTTTATAAAAGATTTGAACATGAAATATATATAATGTTAGTACCCTAACTGAAACACAAACAACACTAAACAAAACACATCATAGGTAAACTTAAAACACATGGTCCATCGAAAGCCTTATTATTTGTAGAGCTTAGCTGGTCGAGTGGTCTAGCGCGTCGGGCACAGTACCAGGCAGTTTGGTGGCACGATATCTTAGTAGCATGAGTTCGAATCTCGGCCAGGGAAGAACAAAACATTTGCTTTTACAAATTTACAGATCTAAAATTGTTGGGCTGTTATTTTGAAAATTTATATTTGTTTACGACATTTAAAGGATGACCCGTAACTGTATAATTTCCATGCGAATTTGTATTCCGTTTGTATAACCATGACACATTTTATATGTGCCTGCTATCGCATTTGTTAAAACTATGTTCAAAAGTACATACTAAACAATAATTATTGTTTATAATACATTTGTAGTAAAGTTTTTATTTAATGAAACTAATTAATCATTAATCAGAGACTATTTTACTTTTGTAGTATTGGCAATTGTTGTTATTTTGCTTTTGGTGAATAATGGACTACATGTACTTGGGCAAATATACAAGTGTGGTTTGCTTTCTATTCGTGATAGACATGTGTCCATCTTCGGAGAACCATATCTGGATTATCCTGATAAGTTTGAAGTCGATATATCGATCATTATTCACATTAACACAAGCCACATCTCATTTACTGTTGTATGACCTACTAGGAGTTACCCTTTTAATCAGTGCTACCTGTTTTAAGATGATCAGCTTGATATCTAAATTGTGCATTTATTTTCCCACAAGACTAGTAATTATCGGAATTTGTTTGAAGGCAATCACTACTTATGTAGATCCATCGAACGGCAAAGTAGCGTTATTGGGTTGTTTTGTATCATTTTGCATTAATCATTAAAACATATTATGTATTTAGCTTACACTTAAAAATTCAACTAATTTTTCTTCAAATATACCTCAGGATATACTGGCAGGAAATGTTTTCGTATTACTTCCTTATGCAATCGTTCTGGCAATTTCGATTCAAATAGTCTTATACAGCAAAACATTTTCCAAGCTGGAACTATTTTTATGAAAACTATCCACACAATGTGTATGACCAGTATAGGCACGATTGCCTATATAACAATGAGTATTTACATCTGTTTTATTTTTCCAAAAAGAACGTCATGGTTTTTACTTGGGCGAAACTAGGACACTTATACCTCAGAACTCTTAACGCCTGCCTTTGAAATGACTATCTTAGCAATCCAGTTATTTCACAGTTATGTAAAATTCCATGGTATGATGATGTGTTTTGGGATTGTTCTTGTTGCTAGTACTGTTCTAGAAGAAGTACATAAAATTGCTAATTCGTTTTTACTGGAACTTCGAGCATCGGGAGCCGGAATGTCAAAAATAACGTAATTAATAATATTCCCTTTTGAAATTGTTGTGAAATTTAATCAATTTGAATTGATTTAGGCGTAGTATGGTTTCTTGTAGCTACTTCATCTTGGATATCTATGTCCATTGAATCAGTAGGGTTTCTGTCAGTTTATTTCTTGTTGGTATTGGTTAGTTTTAGATCTGAACAAATTCAAAAGTTAGATGAAAGTATGTATGGCGTCCGTGCTACCATCAGCATAGTTCATATAACGTGACTGTGTACTTCTTGAAATATGCAATCTAACTTGGAATATAACCACCGTCAAATGGAGCTTTATTAGATGTATCATATTAGCAGAACTCATTTACCATACTTATGAGCGAGGAACAAACGGATGGAACGAATTTCAAAGGCGCCGAACTGCAGTTCAAAGACTGTCATTCCTACCAAACTGCAGTTAAATGATTGTCATTCATACCAAATGCAATTCAAGAACAGTTACGTGTTTTCAACGATGTTTGTGCCATCTTCCTTCGCAATATGACGTGCGCTTAGATTACATGTGTACTCCTTGTAATCCACAAATCATGTTTAAAAAAGTGTTCATACTTAATAGAAACTTGTCATATGTGCAATGTCATCATTATTACTGATTGGTTTGTTCAAAGGTTGTTAAGAACTTTGTTGAATGTACAAATACATAACATCCGTGTGCCTATGAACACTTGAAGAGGCATCAATGAATTGGAAATTTGAAAACTTTTATTTTTTATTGTTTATATATTTTGTTAGTATGCGATGAAGATAAAGATAACATCACATTGATATTGACCAATACACAATGATTCATAACTTAACGATGACTAGATAGGAAATATGTCTATTTAAGGAAAATTCCGTTCTTACGCTCTTTTCCTGACGTCACAAATATCTTATTAGGAAAACAGGTACGTTGCTGTTGCTTTTTAGACTTCGGACATATATATATCGCGTGAGTCGACAAAATGTGTTTTAACATAATGTGTGATGACATTTTAACTATCTGTTTTATATTATGAATTTGTTTTAGACCATGCTTTGTGTTTCCTCGGTCTAAATTTGGATAAAGTTATTAAAGTTTTACAAAATTTTACCTTGTGGGTAGTAATTGTTTAAGATTTATAAGAATAGGTGTACAAAATAAAGTTTTATTTTCAAGTTTGAAACAGTTTTAGTGTTTAATATAATTTTCGGAACCAGGTATGACCCGTTGCTTACTCCGCTCCTTATATTGTGGAATTGTACCCTCTTTTATTGTAAAACATTGAAATATTTTAATAAACTGTGATTTCAGGATCTCATTGACAATTGGCCATTCTAATGTTAATACGCAAAAAAGAAAACAAAAAATGACTCAGTGTAATATCAATTAAACACACGGACATGTGTGTTAATTTAGCAAAAAACCTATTGATGATGATTGTCACGTTTTGTTGATTTGTAAAAAGAATACGCATAAAGTAGAATTAAGAAACATGTATTTACAATAACAATTCATTAAAATAATCCCAAATGCATGCCAGGATACGATGTTTTGTCAAAATTACATATAATAGATTGTGTAAGTACCATTACAAAATGCATACTTTAATTGTTATATCCACATTTCTTTATAACATTGGGAGCCATCAATTTGAACTCTTCAATGGTCACTTTACCATCAACTGACAAAAAGAAGAAAAAAAATAATCAGATAATAACAAGTATTTTTTTATTTCATAAAATACACTCAATTTAATACCATTTTAACGCCAATTAGTGGAGAAGAAGGTAATTAGTGAAATAGTAAAATTAAAGTAAAGCTATAAGCTCACGAAGCTAAATGACTGGAACTGTAACATTTTTTTTTTTTTTTTTTGTGTGGCTCTTTGATAATCATTCTTTAAACCTGGATATCAATCCTTGTATGTATGCCTGGCAAACCAGCGACATAAACAGCAGAAACAATATAGAAGGCATTTATAGATATGTTTTGTAGAAGAAAGTATAACGCCACAGTTATCGTAAGATATATAGGGAAATAATCAACGTTTTAATGATTTTAAAAAAATCTTTAAAAAAAACAAATAAATGAGAAAAATGGATTTAAATGAAAAAAATTGAAAAATACAAAAATTACCCATGCTGCAGATCTCTTTTGAAACTTCCCTTTGATGCCTACGTTTACACCTGCATTTCCCTGACTGTCTCCATAAACTGACCCTCCAAATTCGAAGTTTTTTTGTGTATGGGAAATTCCAAGATCTAACCTTAGTCCACTATCTTCATTTTTGGTCAGATTTCCAGTTACGGCGGTTTCCTTATTTTGGACAAAAGTAAGACATGCACAGAAAGTTGATAATACAAGGAAGAAATTCAGTGTTATGTCCTAAAAAGATAAATATTTATAAACATTGTTTCACTAACTAGACAAGCTACAAACGAAAAACACACTAGTTTTCTCTTATGATTACTTCAATATGTCATTAACAGCTAATAACTATAAAAATAGTATGATTGTGTAAATTCATTACAGGGATGACCTGGTGTCGTGTGATCAACAAATTACATCACTATTCGTATGCAAATGTATCCACCATCTCTGTTTGCTAATCGAAAGGTCATAATAGGTCTCGATTAATAGACAAGTGATCACAACTTTACATGATTCAAAATATAAAATTGTTCGTTTACTGTTTATTGGTGTTTTTAACACTCACTCGTTCACTCACTCATTCAAACTCAACTAATCGAAGAGTGCCGAAAAATGCAATTTTCAAATATTCTTACATGCATTATTTCTCATTTGACTGACTGATTCTACCCCCAGCAATAGAATACCTAAGCTGTTTGGCAACATCATTCTGAATGTTGAGTCCTCAATGCTTTTCAACTTCGTGTTGTATTTGTGATTAATGATGAGTTTTTTGTAGAAGATACGCGCGTGTGGTGTACAAATGTTTCAGTTTGGTATCCATGATTAGCTTTTCCCCGACAATGCATTTTGTCTCTTGAAAAAATAATGATTTTGTGTACTGATTTTATTGTCGTCTTCCAATAGATACAATTAAGAATGAAGTACATGCAGCAATTTTATGGATTAAACTTTATCAGAATCTGTCAAAATCAAAAGTGTAACAGCCGAGAATGAACAATTTGTATAACCAAAATTAACTTTGGTCAAGGTCATGTTTTTTTCTGACTGTTTATGACGTCTTTACACTAAATCCATTGGATGTTGGCTGTGTACTGATTGATAATTTAGTCTTATATGCATGTTTTTTTTTTTTTTTTTTTTTTGCGAGTACTCTCAGATCTGTAATTAGTGTCTTTTGTTGTTGGGATATACAAGTACCCAGCCACGTCCACTCTGTGTTTTTGTTAGATGTATTTCTATTTGTATACATCTGACGAGTTCAGCCTTTTTCAATATTTTTTTATAGTTCGTTCTTATGTTGTACTGTTACACCACTGTCCCAGGTAAGGGGAGGGTTGGGATGCCGCTAACATGTTTAACCCCGCCATATTCTGTATGTATGTGCCTGTCCCAAGCCAGGAGCCTGTAAATCGGTGGTTGTCGTTTGTTGATGTGTTACATTTTGTTTTCGTTCATTTGTTTTGTACATTAATTAGGCCGTTAGTTTTCTCGTTTGATATGATTTACATTTTTTCATTTCGGAGCCTTTTATAACTGACTATGCGGTATGAGCTTTGCTCATTGTTGAAGGCCGTACAGTGACCTATAGTTGTTAATTTCTGTGTCATTTGTTGTCTCATTGGCAATCATACCACATATTCTTTTTATATCAAACAGTCATCAAAACTATCGACGGTGTAAACGTCATCATATGAACAAAAATACTTACCATTTTGTTGTGTAGTTTCACTGAGAAGCTGAATATATGATTTAAATCGAACCTATTTATATAGTGAACGGCATGAAAATTCCTATCGGATTTTGCAAAATTTGAAAAAAAAAAATTTGCCACTCCTTATGTTAAAAAATGTGGTTCACAATTTCAAATCCGCACTCTGGAAGGTTTTTCATACGATAGTTTGACCACATAATATGAAGGGGAATTTTGACAATGTTAATGTGTTACATTTGTATATGACATATACAAATCTGTAAGAATCATTAAGTACACTGTATCAGTCTATACCATATCACACATGCATAAAAACATGTTGTTATTCAGAAATTTGTGTAACTATTTACGTGTGTCGAATATGACATTAGTTTGTAAACATAATGCCATGAGAACCTGTGTCATTTGGTCTCTTTTTTGGAGAGTTGTCTCATTGGCAATCATACCACATCTTCTTTTTTAAACTAACTATGTCTTGCATCTTGTTATTGTCTGTTTGTCCTAAAACCGAATCTTTTCTTGCAATTATGTTTAACAAACATATTTTTAAAGTTTATACTGGCATTTCATTATACAATACGATTAAAGCTTATCGTTATTGTATTTCATCTGAGAAAAGACGTTAAATGTTAATTAATCTATGTAACCAGTATATATTGTTTTTTATGTGATATATACAACAATTTAGGAATATTCTTGAATATTAGACTAGTACTTACTATGTCGTAAAATAAAACCTGTTAAACATCAAGTCAAAAAAGAGAAAAGACAGATTCTTTACACTTTACAGAAAACTAAAATGTAGCAACAATAATAATCTAATGATTATAAAAACTATCAAAAGACACACAAAAAAGTCATATAGTAAATGACTCCGTTGGTAAGTCGTAACGAAGAAGAAGATATAAGAATAATATTACTATCAATGGTACCTGTCTTATGTCTTAACATAAGTCATTGCTATACTTAAGTCCAATAAATCAGTGAATCTCTTTACAAAAAGACGGGTGCCATATATTGAGCTAGATATACAAAAACGTTCCGAAGTACACAAGTAGTGAAATAACAAAATACTGAACTGGAAGGAAAATGAGATTGTTATCATTATCTTTCAGTTTATCAGATTTTAGTGTTCTTGTGGTTATTTGTAAGGTATTCTTGTCACGCAGTGTTGTCATTTTAGCGGTATTTTTAACATTGCCATATAAGCGGGAGGTTTGGCTAGCCATAAAACACACCATTGTTTTCTTAAAATGTCCTGTACTAAGTCAGGGGTATGGCAGTTGTTATCAAACAGTCCGTTTTTAAGTAGATTGGTGTTTGCTATTGTTGCAAGTCAGTTATTCTGTTGTTCCGTTGTTGTCCTTTTAAAGTTGATATGTTTGCCTCTGTTTTAGATTGTTACCCATAATTTGTTTTCGCTTAATCGAATTAATTAAATAGCTACTTGTGCCTTTGTTTGTTATATTTACAATTGTGTTTGCTATTATACCATATTATTAAAAAGCAAAATATCATCGTTTTTTAGCAGATAAGGATTCGTGCCTTTGCCAGTAGCAAATCTATAGACTTATACATGCTACGTTCGTTTTTATGATATGTTATGTTCTCTTTTTACGGAACTTATTACTACTTGTAATTTGATGAGTGACACACAGTTCTTTTGATAATTTTCTGTTAAAAAGCTCAAGAATTCATTCAATGTCTGTTACGCTGCATATCGATTAACAAAAGTAAATTCGAAAATATTGACAAGGTCAAATGGTACAGGTAAAAGATAATTTAATATTTGTGATTTTATCATATACGTCGCTGTTGTTAAACATGTTAAAACATGGTAGTGGTATTGCATATACACAAAATAAAATATCGACAGGTTCATTTGATAAGGTAACTGTTATATTTGACAACATACATGTAACATGAAAAGTGCGATATGTTTGATGTTTGATTTACAGAAAAAAAGAACAGTTTTAGGCAGAGATTTTTATTTTAAGGAAACATAAATTGAGTATAAATTTTGTTCAAGTTATTAATGATTTGAGATAAGAATCCCTCTTATATGGGTTATATCGCTCTAAGTCAGAATAACATTACTAGTTTTGAGGTAGCGTGGTTGAATAATTAATCATTGGGAAATTTCAGAAGCCCTTTTTATCGATCATGTCAATCCCTGACTACTCAGTTGATAATATGTGTGGTGACTATCAGTTCGCCACCTTCGCAATTTTCTTTCTTTTAATGACAATTAATCCAGTTACATAATGCTACAAATTCACTTTGGACTAAACCAGATGTACATACCGAGAAATTTGTATATGTTGCATTCGTCTGTTCTATTACCTGGATTACTAGAAAACATTTTTTTCTGATGCTTGTTTTTCATGTTGTATTGGTCCAAATGTTTGATATAATTCGTTATATCCGTGTTGAAGTCACTTGAATGACCTCACAGTAACAAATATGTCAACAAGCATTTGGTAACATTAAAATTTTTCGTAAAGCCTTTGATAAGATCATGATTTTCCTTAAGAAATGGTAGTATACGAATCGAATCATTTTTTGTCGTTTGATGCTATGTATTATATTTGATTGTTTGTTCATTTTTTGGACATGAATTAAACCGTTAATTTATTGGATTGTTGTTTTGTTTACATTTGTCATTTCGGAGACTTGTAATGCTGACTATGCGATATGTGTTTTGCTCATTGTTGCAGGCTTACGGTGACTTATGGTTGTTAACTTCTATGTCATTCTGGTCTGTTGTGGAGAGTTGTCGCATTGGCAATCATACCATGTCTTTTATATTCAAATCCACCCTATATTTTCCATTTTAATCGATTGGGTAGAAATAATCAACACCTTCTGTTGACAAATCAATTGCTACATTGTGCTAGTCAAGAACAACACTGAAATTGTTGTTTTAACTTTTAAGATAGAGAAACCAAACATCAAAACAATAAGCCGCTTCAGAATCTACTGCATTCTTGGTGATATTTTCTATAGCGTACATCAAAACATTTTCATTGGTTATATACTTCTTAAACAAAAGAAATTCAACCAATGGATTGCAATTATTTTCCTTTTGAGGTACAAATATTAATAAAATTACCAGTAGTCTTTTAGATTCGGAAACAGCAAATTGATTCAGGAATTACAGGCAACTTATATGCAGTCGATTTACAACATTTTCAAAATGTACACACGACAAATAATTTCTCAAATTCAACTTTTCATTTTGAATCATGTTGAATAGCTACAAACAATTTAATCATTACACAAAGTTAAAACAAAGGCGAAGTGCAAACCCCTTTTCCCTTTAATATCAACAGTATATTCCTGAAAACGAGAAAGCTGAAATGCAGATCAAAAAATGATCGACAAAATATCAAAATGTTAGTTATAATATGCAAATATTATTAACAAACATATGCGACGAAAAAGAATAATAAAACAATATAACTCAGCATAGTATGTCCTTTAACTGTTTAACATAATGTACACATTAAAATCTACAAATTGTTACATTCTTGTGTCAAGAGATAAACTAGAATTAATAACATATATCAAATAAATATAACATAAAAAAGTCACGTAAACAGATTAATAAACAATAGCATGATTCTAAATCTCAATAGTATGTACAACTGATTTGAACATTTTAGCCAAGGTGTCGGACAACGATTCACAGTTCGTTTCGGATGCACACTTCAGGGAGGATAATTCAAAAAAAATACTACAGAAATAAATAACAGAAGTCTGATTTGTTTTTTGTCTAAGCATTTTCTGTGTTTATCTCATTCTCACCAATGTTAGTGTCTGAGTCAGGAATTTGGCTTGGTCGATGGAATATTTTTCTTGATTCAGGCAAAGGGCTAGAACTATCCATTATTCTTGCTTTAATTTTGTCTTTGATTTTTACTGACAATACTGCATGAGTTATCTATAAAATAAGGCAAATAGTAACATAGAAAATTAGAACAATAATATAACTCAGAATCATGTTTAAAAGAAGTCAAATAATTGTCGATTTTTCAAAACATGTTTCTTTTTTTATGCCAAAGGTCAAATCTGAACCTTTAGCACCAGTAACTTCACAAGCAATTTGTAATTGTTAGTGAATACAATCGAAAGAGCATATGGAAATAGAGATTTGAAGGATCAAGCTCACAGTACGAGACCAGTTGAGCCTGCATTGGCTTTATATAATGGTGCCAAAATGAGTATTTTAGAGCCAGCTGACTAGTCTACAGATACAACTTTTATCAAGATTTATTTACAAAATGTGTTATCCTAATATGTATATAACACATTGATAGTATACATATAGATTCTACCACTGATGCGTTTTAAATTTGAAAATTAAACTGTCTCGAGTGGATAAATATCGTATTTCACGAGATTTGGTGGTTGAATCTGTTTCTCTGATGATTTTTAGACGATTTGCAGACAATATTAATCCTTCTTTTCGATCGACCTGCAAAAAAGATGTGTTCTTTCTACGTGACGTCATCAGGCATGGTCGCTTTTTTTCATGACGTCACAATAGGAACTTCAGAGGAAAGCAAGAAAATTCGACGAGATTTCACTAAAATAATCAACAGGCCAGAAAATGAATGATATGAAACTCTAAATTTGTTTTCAATTTCATATTTATTAAAATTAATGAAGTTTTCTACTTACCACCTGATATTTTTCAACCCTGCCTCTCCACTCTAAATGTTCTATAGTAGAAATAATGTTTACCAAAAATAGAAATAAAAGAAAACCGTGGGTACAGCTAAAGTAAAGCATGTAGATGACGTAGTTCCGGTTGTAATTATCTGCATCATCCAGATGTTTTATTTTAATTGCAAAGTATAGATTTGTAAGGAAAGTAAAGTCCGTATGTATATTTCTCAAGTGGTGAGTAGAAAACATCATTCATAAAATATGTATTTGAAAACAATTTTTTATTCAAATTTATGTTGTACTACGCATATATTGAATAAGCACAAACCTGCATTAACAGTTCAATAATCAGTACACTGAGTAGCACTCCGACTATGTAATTCATTTCAGGGCACGACTGAAATGATAATCGAAAAATAAATTACAATAAAGACTTAGGTATAAGTTGTTATGAATTAAAACAGTCAAAAAGAAAATAGATTTCCTTGTTTCTTTGATATTTCATAGGGTATAACATGATACGAATGAAATTTGACAATTTAAAATTTTTAAATATATGGAAAAACGTCCGTATTTTTCTATGCGGTGTCGGTCTTTTTTATTGTTAAGGACTTACGATAAAATACAGTTGTTAACTTCTACGTAATTTGGTCTCTGATTTAGAGTAAGAATTATATACCACACTTTATTATTGTTATATAACTAGGTGTTTTAGATAGTTTTCTGTGATTCATGAAAGTACATCTGACCTTTGTTTTGACCAATCATGCGTTATTTGCCTTTGAGAAGAGTTCAACTTTTTAAAGTTTACATGAATTTGAAGAAAGCACCCTTACTATAATTAAATGTTTGAAAGGATCATATTGCAATAAGTTTTCAAGGTAAGAGTGTTTTTGTCCTCGGAAATATTGAGTGATGTTATAATTTGGAGGCCGCACTATCGTTTTGAAAATATTCTATTTTTAAGTATATAGGTTGTGTTGTTTCTTTGATTGACATACTTTGTTTGATCTTTCGCTGTTTTTTTTTTTACTTTTTGCGTTGACATAAAATTTTTGTTATATTAATTCTTAAAAGTTCCTGAAAAACTGTTAAGGATGTCCATTTCAATATTTCTTTTACTAAAATCTTGAAAAGTGTTCAAAATGTGAAAACAACACGTTATAAATTCACTAAGTCTGCAGCGTTTTTCTGGATTAACCTTCGTCAGGAAAGCTCCAAGCCAAATATTTGGAAGCCGAGAATGTATAACAGTTTTGAAATATAATCATTCATCCAATGCAGAAGTTATGAACAAACTACTTCATTTTCGGGTTTTTAGCCATTTGGTAAACAAAGGCGATCAATGAATAACACTTCTTTCTTTGTCATGATTTGATTTTGTAACTTTGGATATAAAAACAAAAGTTATATGATACATACATGTTCATTACTACCATCGGTAATATAGGTACAACTGTTTTCCTAAAATACAAGATTTAATGTTAAAATTCAATTCATCATGTCTTAGGTTTTGTGCCCGTACAATTCACAACACTGAATGTAATCATTTGTCTATAAATTTAAAATATAATCATTAAGATGTTATTTCAAAATATTGTTACATATCTTTATTTTAAAATCTCATTGTCCAACACCATTTTAGTCTAAATTCGATTTAAACAACAGTGACAATACTTTTAATACAAACAAGTAATACATATTTAAGAATAATTATACTAACCTTGTTTGGCAAACCAGTTATGTTTATTTGTTTGCTTCTGGTTTTTTTACTGTCCATATTTGTTGAATGTTGTTGTTATTTTGTTTAACACAATCTGCATACAAATTTTATATACTGAATCTAAATGTTGATAGTGTAATTAACCTTCTCAATATCTAAAGGATTAGGGGTAATATAAATGAAAATAAAGTTTCGTCATTGGTTGAATTCCAATTGTTTAGAACGTTTGCAACCAATCAAAACGTTTTGGTGTACCCTTTTGAAAATTTTGCCCAGAATGCATTAGATTCTGCAACGGCGAATTGAAATGAGGCTGATTTTTAATACTTACAGCAGAGAGGAGGATCGAGGTCAGAATAACCAATATAAAGGTCACCACGGAAATAACTATCATTATTATAGAATTCTGAAAAATGACAAACTTATTAACGTACATCTATGACTTTAACTTTTTCATGGATAAATTGGTGGATCAATTGAACAGTTATAACTCTGTTTTCGTGTGTTTCTTTGATGTTTTAATTTTAACTGTCATGATGTGTGGAAAGATTTTCAAACGGATTATTGTTATCCATCAAGTTTGTACAATGGTTTTGACGGAAATATACTTTCGACTTCTTTTTGTTCACATCTTAAACTTTTCTATCAAAACTAAGAAATACACGTCGTCATTTTAAAATTCACTATTTTGTTTTTGCTTTTTTAACACCTTTCTTCTGAAAAAAAAATGAGAAACATATCTAAATAAAAAACATTTGTTTGAATAAGCGTGGCGCATTCCTTTTTTTTTTAAGTCACGCTTATATTTTGGTTTAATATTTTGTATTTTTTCAAAATTTGAACTTCAATTAATAAGAATATTAATTCATTGTCAAACATATATCATCGTTTGTTTATGACCAGTACAAATAAACCTCACCCTTCCTTGGAGTATAAGGCTAATATAAAAAAAGTTGTTATTATCCGAAATTAGATTAACTGTGTATACTTGTTCGAATTGGAAACGCTGTTGGCTTAGTCGGTTTATGTTGGAAATGTGTTGCCTGTCTATCACTTACGATATAAAGTATTTTCGTCTGTTTTGTTGAGATTGCTATTAGTCCAACGAATCGGTTAATCGAAATAATAGGTATGATTACAATGGAACATATAAACAGGAATTTGTAGAACACTTCAAGGTCCAAAGACATTATGTACTGGCTACTTAGACCTTCGGTTATCCATTTTCTGTCTATCACGTGTGAAAGCCCATACACGGCGTTCAGTACAATGAATGATATTTCAATCATCTAAAACATAAGAGAGAATACTTGCAATTTTTCATTTGAAAACAGTTGGACTATCAATAACCTTATTTATCACATATTTGTTAAGAAAACATTGGGTTTTGCATATGTAATTACCGCAGAATTGTCCTAATTATATTGCTGCCCGTGTCAAAATGTGGTTATTGGTAATTGTGCCCTGATTCCAAATGACGTGACGTCATCATTTTTTTGTTAACAACAATCATTATGGCAAACAAAAACGGTACTCAATTCATCGTAGTGAAGTAAAGCGACACAACATACTGTGTAGAGCAAATGAAAAACGCTATTATATGGAAAAAACAGAAAGTGACATTAGAATTCCAAAGAAGTGGTTAAAAAGTGCTTGAGAGGATATTTCAATTGAAGAACTGAACATTTTCTGGAAGATTTTTGAGATCTTACCTGTTGTGGTTAATTAAATATTTATAATTCAACGTGATTTTCTCTTTTCTTTTTATCTTAAATATGTGATAAATAGATTATAACATGTCTTTTAAATTGGCCCTGGTATCGAGGGCTGATATGTGAGTCTCGGGATGATTTCAGGTTCAATATGGAAAAGGGCATGCTATAATCTATAAATACATCGACCATCAGGTCAAATACAATACCGAGATGCTTAGAGAGTGGATGATACGTTTGCTAATCTGGTGCGTAAGTCACCGTTTGGACGTCTAAGGATATCATAATTTAGAACAGGGTTTGTTTTCGGTAATAAAGTTTGTAGATAGGTTGAAGGTATTCATATGGTCACCAATAGTGCACCTTTAATATCAAACTAACTTATTCTTTTACTGTTATCAATCACACTGTAAGGCCAAACTCAGTAAAGACCCGTCTAAATTGTATTTAAGTGATAAATTCAACAACACTTATCATTATCTTGATGATATCTTTTCGTTAAATAATTAAGAATTTTCTAAATATGCTACTGAAATTTATAAATTAAATAGAGCAAACAACAACGGTGATAACTTACCTTTATAAGTTTTAGATATTTTATTTTTACACGGGAACTCTACACTAAAATATACAACAAAAGGGACAATTATTCATTCCCTGTTGTTTAATTTTCCTTTTTTGGACGATGATGTTCCTTTGGCACCACCTTATGGTATTTGTATTTCACAACTCGTTCGCTATGTTTGTGTCTGTTTTGACCTTTTGAATTTCAATGAACGTAATCTATGTATTACTGGTAAATTATTAAGTCAGCGATTTCGTTACCAAAAATTACTAAAAATCTTTACTAATTTCTTCCATATATATAAATATTTGGTTGGAAGTTTAGTAAATAGTTTTACTAATAAGAAACATTATTTTTAACGGGAAAGCATATTCTAAGTTTTGCAGAGATGTTGTCTACCAAGCCCAGAATACGATCTGAGTAATCTTATCGATCATTTAAATAAATTTATTATAAAAGATTACCAACTTAATTCTATAATTAGATCTTCGAATATTGTTTTTATCGGTATCAATATTGATTTAGTTATCAGTAAATTAAATTCAAACTAAATATCATTTATATATATGTCTTGTACAAGTTGCGATTTTGTACATGTTGTAACATGTATAACATGTACAGAAATATTGTACATATTATAACATGTACAATACAAAAATACAAGTTATAACATGTACAAAATATTGCTTAAAAATGGTTTTAACTTGTACAGAACTTGAAAATAAAGATATGTTTCTATTATTACAACACATTAATTAACCTCAATAATATTTCATCATTTATTTTGATTGTTCATTCTTGTTAGTGTGCTTTGTATTTTTTGATAAAGTTAATGACCAGATAAATAGTTTTTATAATTACTTAATACCTTTTAAAACATACATGTAGTCAATAATCATATAACTGTGATTGTGAATTTCCACTCAATAGGGAAATACTTTCATGATATGTGAGACTAAAGAATCAAGTGGATAGCTAGGATAGAATTACAGACATCAAGTGTTCACGAAAGAGGGCCCTTTCTGGCCAACAGATACGAGCTGATGCCTTGATAAAAACACAAAAACAAAATTAATTGTTCTTTCAAAAGTGAAACATAACAGGCGTTGTGATGAATCTGAATGAACATTGCGGCTATAAAATAGGTACTAAAGTTAAACAAAAAGAGATATTAGAGTAGAAACCAGGTTCAATTTCTTGACAATGCAACGTTAGATGTGTCTGAAGTCCCAGTGAGTGAAATGAGTGTGAGAGAGATATTGCGCAAGATACCACTGAGCGGAGGGCACAGTTTTGTGCAATGCCAATGTAAGGAAGGCAATGGTAAGTCTGGTAGGTATAAATATAGAAGAATGAAAGTTTTGTGCTACTCTAGGTGTCATATGTCTCTGTTCCTAAAATTATAAATATGTAGTATTTTATGCATGTTGTAAATAATTCACCTTTCTTTTGATGTGTTTGAGCTTTTGATTTCACTATTTGATAAAAGACTTTTCGTTTTGAATTTTCCTTGAAATTCGGTATTTTTGCCATTTTACTTTTCATTATTGTTCTTTATAAGTTCATGAATTTCAAATTTTTATTCTGCTTTGTTTAAATCAATTTTCAATTTTTTTACAAGTTAACACTTCTCTTAAGCAATATTTTGTACATGTTAAACATGTACGAGGTACTTTTGTATATGTTTAAACTTGTATTTTTGCATTGTACACGTTATAACATGTACACAATCGCAACTCTAAATTGAAAACAACGTTCAAACCTATGATTGCGTTGGATGAAAATATATGTACAAACTGTATCTTAGCATTGCATAAAGTTATGGTTTTCTCTGACCGTTAATGACGTCTTTATACTAAATCCGTTATGGTTTTGTCTGACCGTTAATGACGTCTTTATACTAAATCCGTTATGGTTTTCTCTGAACGTTAATGACGTCTTTATACTAAATCCGTTATGGTTTCTCTGAACGTTAATGACGTCTTTATACTAAATCCGTTATGGTTTCTCTGAACGTTAATGACGTTTTATACTAAATCCGTTATGGTTTTCTCTGACCGTTAATGACGTCTTTATACTAAATCCGTTATGGTTTTCTCTGACCGTTAATGACGTCTTTATACTAAATCCGTTATGGTTTCTCTGACCGTTAATGACGTCTTTATACTAAATCCGTTATGGTTTTCTCTGACCGTTAATGACGTCTTTATACTAAATCCGTTATGGTTTTCTCTGACCGTTAATGACGTCTTTATACTAAATCCGTTATGGTTTTCTCTGACCGTTAATGACGTCTTTATACTAAATCCGTTATGGTTTCTCTGAACGTTAATGACGTCTTTATACTAAATCCGTTATGGTTTCTCTGACCGTTAATGACGTCTTTATACTAAATCCGTTATGGTTTCTCTGACCGTTAATGACGTCTTTATACTAAATCCGTTATGGTTTTCTCTGACCGTTAATGACGTCTTTATACTAAATCCGTTATGGTTTTCTCTGACCGTTAATGACGTCTTTATACTAAATCCGTTATGGTTTTCTCTGACCGTTAATGACGTCTTTATACTAAATCCGTTATGGTTTTCTCTGACCGTTAATGACGTCTTTATACTAAATCCGTTATGGTTTTCTCTGACCGTTAATGACGTCTTTATACTAAATCCGTTATGGTTTTCTCTGACCGTTAATGACGTCTTTATACTAAATCCGTTATGGTTTTCTCTGAACGTTAATG
The DNA here is from genome assembly GCA_017311375.1 of Mytilus coruscus. Lineage (NCBI taxonomy): Eukaryota > Metazoa > Mollusca > Bivalvia > Mytilida > Mytilidae > Mytilus > Mytilus coruscus. Next base: position 6,560,626 of record CM029604.1, on the reverse strand, counting down.
ACGTCTTTATACTAAATCCGTTATGGTTTTCTCTGACCGTTAATGACGTCTTTATACTAAATCCGTTATGGTTTTCTCTGACCGTTAATGACGTCTTTATACTAAATCCGTTATGGTTTTCTCTGACCGTTAATGACGTCTTTATACTAAATCCGTTATGGTTTTCTCTGACCGTTAATGACGTCTTTATACTAAATCCCTACGTTGAACGGTGCTGAAAGATATTTTACTCTTAGATGAAATTGAGAATTGAAATAGGGAATGTGTCAAAAAGACAACAACCCAACCATAGAGCAGAAAACAGCCGAAGGCCATCGATGGGTCATCAAGACAGCGAGAACATTCCGCACTCGGAGGCAGGCTTCAGCTGGCCCCAAAATAAAAATGTGTACTAGTTCAGTAAAAAAAGCCGTCATACTAAACTCCAAAACATATAAATTAACTAAAATTAAAAATCATACAAGACTTACAAAGGCAAGAAGCATGATTTGTTTTTATTAATCGTTACTAGCTTTGAAGTAGCCGTAATGAACTGCGAGTATTCTCAAATCTTTCTTTTTTTGTTGTGGGGAACGTATAAGTACCCTGTCACTTTCACTTTCTGTTTTTGTTAGGTGTATTTCTGCTTTATATCCATCTGATAAATTAAGCACTTTTTTGCTGATTTTTAGAGTTTGTACTTATGTTGTACTGTTACACCACTGTCCAATATTAGTTGGAAGATTGACGCCTTCAAACTAGTTTTAACTCCGCGACTTTTTATATGCCTTCCCTAAGTCAGGAGCCTGTGATTCAGTGGTTGTTGTTTGGTACTTTATATCATATTTGTTTTTCGTTCATTATTTTGTACATGCATCAGGCCGTTAGTTGAACTGTTTTACATTTGTCATTCGGGTCCGTGTATAGCTGACTATGTGGTATGGGTTTTACTTATTGTTGAAGGGCGTACGGTGACCTATAGTTGTTAATGTCTGTGTCATTTGGTCTCTAGTGGAGAGTTGTCTCATTGGCACTCATACCAACTCTTTATTTTTACTTTGCTGACTGTTAATCACCAGGGATTTCATCGGCATTTTTCAAATACTTCAATTTTGAGAACTAGGCTGTTTGAAAATCACCGTAGATATAGTAATGTATGTTTCTCGTATACATCTCTTATTTTTGTCATGGTTGTTTGCTACTTTTTGATGTCATAAGATTGTGTATGAGGTGTTGGATTTTAATTTTTCTGGACAATATTACTACTGAAGAAACATTACTTGCCAAAATACGCATCTAGTATATGCCGTTCGCATGATTGTTAGAATGCTAAGATATGATTTATCACGTACTTCAAAATGACCGTATGTTAGAAAACCCAATATCATTAAAAGCAAACATAATCTGTATTAACAGTGTATCGTATATTTGCTGATTACTTCCATAATTGAACTGAACCAAAATTTTGAAGGCACTGATTAGAATAAAGTGCTCGAATCCTTAGTTGAAGTCGAACCATCTGCACATTAAGTTAACTCTTTCACTTTTCAACGTCGATCTTATTCAATTATCAGGTTTGTGTTCAAGGTAAAGGATGCATGATACGTTATGATATGGTTTAACACTAAAAGTTAGACCTTCTGTAATCAGTTCTACAAAACTAAAGAGATGTGTAATATTACCTGTTCACTACTTTTATTTTAGAGTTAATGTATACTTACAAGTACAATGACTGATATTACAGAATAAACAGCTATCATAACTTCAGTCTTTACTGCGTTTACAAAAGGTTTTCTGAAGAAGACAAAAAAGACAAATTTTAAACGTAGATAATTTAAACAACGTATTGTTAATAATGTAAAAATTACAAGCCAATCGTTTTCCGATTGACGGTCAGAGGACATACTTAAATCAATGTTTCGTCTACCAATGATTGTCTTCACGAAATCTAAAATAAATTTCGACCTACAACTAATTGGTACAAATTACTACTTCAGGTTTCGAATCATTTCAAAAAGCAGCCGATGATAATGAATTTTTACTAGGCAGATTGAAATAGAGTTCTCAATAAACATCTCATTATAATACATGTAAACATGATAAAGTTCCAGACAACATACAATCTATATATCCTGCATACAAAAGCTGAGAAACATGTAAACAAACAGATCCCTGTTAAGTAAGTATTATAACCATACAAAGAATCTTGAACTAGGTAGTTATCGATTGTTAGGTAAGAACATTGCTAAAATGAAGTGAACATTAAAATAAAATTCCAGATCAAATTTTTAATCATTTTAACCCAGAAGATGAGTAATATGCTTAAAAAGATATGAAAGGATAAACGCAAGTTACAAACCCAAACCTGCTTGGGATAAGACAAAAGTCTTGTCAATATAAAAATTAGAAGATTTTATATGATTGCCAATGAGACAACTTTTAACCAGCGACATTGTTTTTTTGTTATGTTGTACAGTGACATTTTCTACGACTCTCGGTGATTTTTGGCAAAAAATTATCTTCTTATAACTCTATTGATGCTTCATCATAACAAAAACTTTCTGATATTTTAGAGGAACACGTCATAAATACATCAACAGTGTTTCACAACCAAGCATTTATTCATAACAGATCAGTTGTTACCTTCTTCTGAATGTTTTATCATAAATCATGAGAAAAAGTCCTTTTCCTTCATCCACAATCGTCGTTTCGTCCTGTTCATTAGACTTTATATTTTCAATGTACTTATGACTTCTATCATTTACAGTTACTGATAAAACCTTAAAAAAAGTAACTACTTCATGTTGTAATACTCTACTAGTTTGTTTTTTCATTTAATGACACGTTGCATAAAAGATTGTAAATAAAGTACAGCAGGTTAAAATAGTTCAACCATTATCGCATTGATGGTTTAGCAAATGGGAAAATAAGCAGGACCATGAACAAATACAAAGAAGTAATATGTTGTCCTTATACTGTGAAAGTATTTTTATTCGTGGGTATCAATTTTCGTGGTTTCAGCAAAAGTTACATGTTCGTGGGTTCTTAAATTCGTGGATTTTAGTTTTCTGAAAAAAAAATCGAGTGACGAATTTGAAGACTTCAGAATCGAATATTCATGATATTAATCATATGTTGTTTTATAATGATTTGTGGGGCATTGTTAAGTAAGGTGTTCATTTTCACTCACTTGTTCGTCCTTCATTAATAACAAATTCATAATATTTTGAATTCTAGAATCAATTATTATGACATAAAAAGCAAGCCTAAAATGAAATCAGTATTTTTTTTCGTATGAGAATTATGGAAAAGGATTATTTCATTATCGCATATCATCACCGGATATCTGACTTTCATCGATAAAAAATTATTTCTCATGAGAATTAAAATGTTAGCAGTCGTACATTTTAGATTTTGTTAAAGATTAAATGGGTAAAATCCGGTCTGAAGTTGTACAAAAAATGTATATTTAGTTCATAGTACGTTGGTTTATATGACCGTATCCATGTAATCAAACCTACATGGGATCTTTCCATGTCTGGAATTGGACAACAGTTATTATATTTCGTTGGACAGTTAAATTCGTGGGTAAAGCCATCCACGAAAACCACGAAAATTGGTAACCCACGAATAAAAGTACTTTCACAGTAGTACATAAAAACATATCACAGAAACAGAAATAAGATTTGATTCTCTTTAACTGGCGCTAATATATTATCAGATAGAAAATTAGATAAAGTATTACATCGCCTAAAACTTTGTTCAAATGCTTTTCTTTCGTTTAGTTCGGTAGATATCTAGCTGAGTCTTTCGAAATTAAAACAAATATCCCTCTGTTGTTTAGTGTTAGAAATGTGTTATTTCATGCGATATATAATTCCGGTATATGTAACACGAGAAAGCCATATTTTCCACCAACTTTCCGATGAAATTAGCATCTAAAGAACAACGAGGACTAATGTTGGTTGCATTGCACACGAACCATTGTCATCCAATTCTACTTTTTTTTTTTTTTTTTTTTTTTTTTTTTTTTTTTGTGAACAACATCAGCAACAAATTTATAAATATCAGGTGCAACTATTCGGTTTTTCTGTCATGGCTTAATAGATATTTTTTTTTTTTTGCATTTTGAATGTATTACAGACATGTAACAGGAGATCACATTAAACAGCATTATTATATTTCTTAAATCTTAATTTTACAGAATCATGGAAATTTTTTTAGCAAAAAAATAAAAGCATGAGTTACGATAAATTGTTCAAACCTACTCTGAGTATTCGTAGCACATCTCCTTATTTTTAAATCAGTTTAATGTCTGTACCCAAAAATACTGTTAGCGGGGTAGCCATTTGGCAAGATTTCAATGTGTAGGAAACCAATTCGGTTAATCATTCTGCACACCTTAATCTTTAAAGTTTGACATAAAGGAGGTGATTCCGATATATATATTTCGGTGCTTAAGCTCTCCTAAGTATAAAAGTCTATTTCCTTGATTCATAAACTTTCCCTGCTCACACCTATCAAAGGTCGAACAAAATTAATAATTGAGAATATATCATGTTTCTCAACTAAATGCAAGGACAAAAAACAGTTATGTGCGATTTGTATTGTAATCAAATGAAATAAATCGTAATATCGAATGTCTCTATTTTAATAAGACATATATTAGTATATAATGTTAAAGTGTAAAAATAATAAAATACCTGCATTAGGAATTCAGAACAAAATATGGCAAGTCCTAGTCCAACTGTTGCCCTCATTTTTGAACATTTCTGCAAAAATATTGTTGTAAGACATACATGTTAACTCGTATGTTTCCCTTCTCCTTATATGAGGAAAGACTTCAACCTGATGTGTGCATTATTAACATACGTTGATGTTGTTCGATGTTTAATTTTCTTTTTATCATTTTTATTGATTATTGGCATTAAATATTAAAAAATAATATTGAGTGAGGTGACAAAATTTATGAATTACATTAAACACATGCAAGATTTATATATGCTTAAAGAATACTTAGCACTTCAACTCTCATTATGATAAAAAAAATCCTTAAGTAATTCTCTGCTTTAGAATGAAAAGAACAATGTGTTTTTTTCATTTTTTTACCCCAAAAATACAATAACGTTGCGTCCTTGGTTTACATGTCATTGTTTATGACGTTGTTAGCCAATCATATTGTTTTGGTGTAAGTTGTGAAAATTTACCAAGAATGCATCAGATAATATAGCGGTGATTTGCACTAACCTTCATTAAAAGTGTTGAATCGTATGAGTACTGACAATCAGATTCCTGAAATAATTTTATCACTTTGCAAAATAAATTTGTTATTACTGCTTTGTTAACAAATGCTTTAAAAAATATCTGACACCACAAATGCTCAACATTTCTTATTTCTAGTTCTCGCGTCTCATTTCAAAATAATTTGTTATTATCATAACATCAACAATACCAGTTTTACTGCCCTAGACCAGATACGCTTTTCGTCAATTGAAGTCTCTTCGGTGATATATTATAAAATTTATTTCAATTATCAAGGAGTTAAGTGGTCTTTTTTTTTAACCTGCATTCAAATCTCATAAATGCATTACGAAGTGAACGAATCAAGGTAACACATGGAATCACATGAACTTCAAAAAATGTTATGCATGTCTTGCTATGCATGCATCATTCCACGTGTGAATAAACGCTAAAACATCCCACAATCAGGAACATGCATATAAACTGACATAAAGATATGTCGAATCTTGAATATTCGATATAATAATGTAAAAGTTCAAATTAAAATGGCAATATTTAAACATGTAAATTATGCAAATCTTGCAAATTACAGTAAAGCAAATTGCTTACCATCGCTAAAGTATTTATTATTCGGAGTTTGGTGATGGTATTTTTATCTAGCGGAACGGAAAGGTCAATAGACAGCGTCATCATCGCAGTTTCTCAATATAGTATTGTTGTTGCATGTTTTAATCATTGTTCTTTTTCAAAAATTTAAATAAATTTTGCAGTAATGTTACGACATAATGACATATTGGGTTTAATGCAGTAGTTCAATTACTTACTTCATGAAATAAGATCGCAGCAAGACAAACGAAGACTATATTGATTGAAAGTGTAAAAGCCATGATAACAGAATTCTGTGAAAATAGGTAGAAAGAAATTACAATGGATGTCAGAAAATCGTACTTCACTAATCGCAGAGTAAGAAAGTTAAACAAATATACGTAAATCAAAAGACAATCTATGGAACTTAAAATACAACAAAGGTATACCACCTTCTTGTTTTTATATCCATACATTTTTGCATTCTTACTGTTTTTGTATTTACCTTGGAGATCGGTATTTTTGCTATACTCTTTTGTATCAACTTATGACGATGTAAACTAAAAGTTAATCTAAGTTGTATCCTTTCTTTTTTCGGTTTCTTTGTTGATGTATTTGTTTGTTTTTATAGTGATTGGAATTATAATACAACGTTGACTGCTGTGCCCCTATTTGGGACATTTTTACCTATCATGTCTGTTTGTTTTGTTTACACAAGGTTGTCAATATAATGGAATTGTATGCGACTGTCATACAAGTGAAAGGTTTAGCTAGCTATAAAACCTGGTTTAATACACCATTTTATACATAAAACAAATACCTGTACCAAGTCAGGAGTATGACAGTTGTAACCATTCGTTTGATGTGTTTATACTTTTGATTTTGCTATTTGATTATGAACTTTCCGTTTAGAATTTTCCTCTGAGTTCGGTATTTTTGTTTTTTTTTACTTTCTATTTTGATATGTATCGTCTTTTCAACTTGTATTGTTGATGTTTTCTAATTTCATGGTTTATGTTGACAAATATTTCCTAAAAAGAGTTGATAATTTCAAAGATCAGAATTTTCTTTATTATGGGCCGGCACTAAGCCGGTCCATTATATGATATGGGTTTGAGATTGTTACATGAGTTTCTGCGGATCTACATTATTATTTTCTGCGGTATATGAAAATTAAAGATTTTAGGTAATTGAAATAAATACATTTTTTTATTAATTTTTGTATAAGAAGAAGATGCCAAATATTTATAACAATGAATGTTCATTGTTTTATTATGCACAGAATGCGTGACCCGTATTTTGGGATTTCCCAAACCAGGTTATTTTTAGAAATGTAAACAAGGTACCATGTTCTTACAACAACTTGTCGTCGGAACATGGGAAATAATTTATAGTTTGCGTTATTTTCTCAAAATAGTTATTTTATATTCTATTTTGATTATTATATATACAGTTTTCATCATTTAGAAAAATAAATCATAATAAAGATATCTTTACTTTCAATGTAAACGATCTCGGGAGTTTTTATAGGTAACATGTTTCAGTAACTGAAAGTGATTTTCAAACCTCTCAAATATCCACTTGGTGTTTGATAATACTTTGCAATTTTACTGCAACCAAACAGATTGCAATGAAAATTTTTATCAAGGATTTGTCAGTTGTTACGATGAGAATAATTTGCTATACTGTCTAAAGCTTTCTGATTTTTAGTTGTAATGTGAAGCAGTTTTTATACGTTCGTTTACGGGACGTATTATGGTATACCGTTGACCGTCTGTCCGTCTGTCCGTCCGTCGTCAACATGTCGGACATTAACTCGAAAACGTTTTACCCAATTTGCATAAAACTTTGGTGAATTGTATATATCTTTTGACAAAAGCTCCCTTTCGTTTTTCATAAATTTTAGATTTTACGTTTCAGAGAAATGGGGTTTTATTCATTATAAAAAAGGGGTTCCAGTTTTCGGACAATAACTAAAAAAATGATTTCTCCAATTTGGAAGAAACTTTGGTCAATTGTTTTTATCTATTGACATAAGCTCCCTTTCGATTTTTATAAATTTTAGATGTTACGTTTTCGAGTTATGGGGTTTTATTCATTAAAAAAAGGGGGGTTTTCCAGTTTTCGGACAATAACTCAAAATGCTTTCAGCAGTTCTCATGAAACCTTGGTGAATTGTTTATATCTATTGATGTAAGCTACCTTTTGACTTTTATAAATTTCAGATTTTTCGTTTCCGAGTTATGGGGTTTTATTCATTAAAAAAAGTGGGATTTTCCAGTTTTAGGACAATAACTAAAAAATGCTTTCAGCAGTTCTCATGAAACTTGGGTGAATTGTTTATATCTATTGATGTAAGCTGCCTTTTGATTTTTATAAATTTTAGATTTTATGTTTCTGAGTTATGGGGTTTTATTCATTAAAATAAGGGGGATTTTCCAGTTTTTTGACAATACCTTTAAAGTGCTTTGAGCAGTTTTCATTAAACTTTCGTGCCTGGTTTATATCTATTAAGATAACCTCCCTTTAAATGTTTATAGTCTGACAACAGATTTACTAAGTACTGCGCCATAGCACAGTGTATTGCACAACAGCAAAAAATCTTTAATTGAATATAAATTCAATTCATATAACCAATTTCAAGTTCTTTGACTACATTTATTCAGAAACCTATAATATGTCAAATATTTAATTACAATCCAAATTCAGACCTGTATCACGCTTGAATATTGTGTCCATTTTTGCCCCAACTGTTCAGGGTTGGACCTCTGCGGGCGTATCCAGCTGTGCTCATCGAAGCAGTTTATTTATTCTGTCGTATACCCAATGAAAATATGAAGGGATATGGAGTAAATGTACATGAGACATTATTAATATCAATACATGGTAAAACCCAAATATGGAACGTTTTTATTGTTGTCCTTCATTTTCAAGTCACCCTGAGGCATTCAACAATGATCAATATTTCTCATAACTATCAATATTTCTCATAACTGGTAGTAAGTTTAAGTTGACCCTTCGCATCGGTTTGAGCAAAATTCATGGTTAAATATTATACAAAGCTACATTCCTATTTTTATGACTGTTTGTTGATACTTTTAAATTTCACCAAAACCGAATAGAAATGAAAATATTATGTCTAGGATCTCTCAACCTTTACTGAGACAATAAGTTGATATGTGTTTGCTTTAAGATTTTTATATCTTTTGTCAAACGAAGTTGGGGAAGGGATATAGTGTTTCATCTGTCCATCACAAAGTTAAAGTCCATCTATCTAGTTTAGACTATGTTGAACGAATCTATCCCATCGAACTAGAGATAAAGGATACTACAGATATAGTTAAGTCTACCTCATATCTTGACTTACATCTAGAAATTGACAATGAGGGTCGGTTGAAAACAAAACTTTACGACAAAAGAGATGATTTCAGCTTCCCAATTGTGAACTTTCCATTTCTATGTAGCAACATTCCAGCAGCGCCTGCATACGGAGTATATATCTCCCAAATGATACGATATTCCCGGGCTTGTGTTTCCTATCATGATTTCCTTGATAGAGGATTGCTGCTCACAAGGAAGCTATTAAACCAAGAGTTCCAAATGGTGAAGTTGAAATCATCCCTTCGTAAATTTTACGGACGCCATCACGAGTTGGTTGACCGTTATGGAATAACCGTTTCACAGATGATATCGAATATGTTCCTTATGTCGTAACTACAATACCCTTCCCTTTTCACGAATGTGACTTACCGAATTAGACTATTTACCGGATTTGTAATAACATAAGCAACACGACGGGTGCCACATGTGGAGTAGAATCTGCTTACCCTTCCGGAGCACCTGAGATCACCCCCAGATTTTGGTGGGGTTCGTGTTGCTTAGTCTTTAGTTTTCTATATTGTGTCATCTGTACTATTATTTGTCTGTTTGTCTTTTTTATTTTTGGCCATGGCGTTGTCAGTTTGTTTTCGATCTATGAGTTTGACTGTCCCTCTGGTATCTTTCGTCCCTCTTTTAAACATATTTATCTATAGTGGATTGGGAAACAAGTTATTGCAACTTATATTAATCCCTTTCCACTTTTCGGGTGCGAGTGCTGCCTTGTAGCGGCATTAGCCTTCTCTTTTTCGAAATCTACAAGGGTGTCTTTTACGTGCAAGAGATATGGCTCTCTCTTAATATGAGTCAGCCATTTATCGTCCCCTTCCGACGGACTATCATCGTTTCTCAAGACCACACTCGCAAATGGTGTCAAGGGAGAGCCGAAAATTCAGTCCCTGAAATGTTCTCCCCTGAACGGGGATCGAACCAAGAACCTTTGTGTTAGTAGTCCGATGCACTAACCACTACACCACGGCTCTCCATCTATCTGTGGAAGTATAAGTCATAGTTCATGAGATTTTGTTCATAGACGCGTCTTGAATAACCAAGGGGTCCTGATAAAAATAAGGTTATCTTGACCTACATTTCACATATGAGTGACTGATTAAAGTTTGCGTTAGAGTCTATATCTGAGATACAACTCGTGGAGAAATAATATTTTGTCAGTAGATGCGTCTGTAATAGTCAGAATCGAGGGTCCTAAAAAATATGTCTTCTTGACATAAAATTGATGAGTAAATGAGGTGAAAGGCTGCGTTTAAATCGATATCTGAGATGAGGAATACAAATATTTTGTCAGTAGATGCAACTTTGATAGTCACGAGTTTCAAAATCAAGTCTTGGAAATGAATTAGATGATATTCCATTTCATCAACTGCACTTAAAAGATATTCGATTTCATCAACTGCACAATTAAGTTATATTTTATAGCATTATCATAACTAATTGGTTTGGACCAGTTCTGGCAATTGAGGATAAAAGTCAACTCAACATACAGATTGTTTATATAATATTTTGCACTTTTTTAACACGAAAAACTCCATATTTTCGGCCCAAAAATTTGGTGCGTGCACCAATTAACTCTCTTGTATGAAAATGTGATAGGTCGTGTAAAATGTAACACAAATAAATCTCAAAACACTTTACTTACTAAATATAAGACTTTGATCCTTCTGCATGATACTGCTATTATACCGATGATTCTATTTAAACTGATTAATGGAAGCAACACTAGGCATCCAATTGACAGGAATTTAAAGACAACTTCAAGATTCATTGAAATTTTATGCATACTACTGAGCCCGGATGTTATCCATTTTCTGTCCAGAACCGATGATAATCCATACACAGAGACCAATACAATAAAGGTTATTTCAATCATCTGAGTTAAAAAAAAATTGTAGAGATTTTCAAAAAAGAATCGGGATTTATTTTGTTGTTGTTTCATCAAAAGTCATACGTCAGAAATCCTCTAGGTTTTTGTAGTACATGACATGTAGTATGTGTTGTTTATATTCGTAATGATATCATAAAATTTGATGTTAGTTTAAAAGTTTTCGGTTTAATGTATTATAAGAAGATAATTGGATATCTTTGAATCTGTCTATTGCATTTTGATAGACATTGTTGTTTTTTTCGGTCCAGTTTGTTGATCATTGTTTATAACGATGTACTCTCAATGGAGATGACCTAAAGCTAAACTGCAACGAACAGTTTTTTTTAAGGGAAATAGCAAATGACACAGAATCATGCAATCTTCCATTGATATTATAATTACCTTCTTAAGGAAACACAAACCGCGAGGTTTAAATGTCCTCCTGATCTTTAAAAGCAGGGACAGCCTGCCATTGAACAACACTTCATTATACATGAAGAACAATTATATCAAGTTTACAGGATGTTGTAGAAACGTCAAATACTTTGAAATTAATGATTATATAATACCAGCTTTATGGTGGAATACTCAGATATATTTGACATGTATGACGAATTAAACAATTATGAAACACAGTTTCATTTTCAGTTTAAAAAATTTCAAAACACATAGCCAACTTACAAGAAAAATTACAGCTAGTACGAAATGAACAGCAATTAACACTTCTATCTTTCCACTGCTGAATTTTTTCCTGCAAAATTAAAAATTCAATAAAAATAATAAGTCTTACACTTGTACCATGTGTATTACATGTACAACTTGGTTTTTAAATGACGAGCTGCACAATTTTGCGACACTTAAAGTATAATGTCAGCTTTGTTATGGTGTTTTTATTGTTCAATATTCAATTTTATGTGTAGTATTAGTGAGCGTTTATGTTTTTCATTTGATACAATAATCTATTATTGTTTAATATGTTTTAACTCATGAACTAAATTAGAACATTACCATTAACAATTTACCTTATATATCTATCTCATGCATTTCCAAGAAGAACAAATCGAGTTTATAGACCAACATTCTTTTATGATAAATTAAACTGAGACTATCAAATATCCTTATAAAGGTTTGAACATTTTATCATATAAATAAATGTATTCAGAAAAGCGCTTCAGACGCATTAAATCAATGACGTGTTGTTTTCCTTTTTTACAGCAATGGGTCGATATCTCTGCTGGTGGACTATTAGTCCCCGAAGGTATCATCAGTTCAGTAGTCAGTACTGCGGTACTGCCATGTTTTATAACAAACTTTCTAAAATTGTCAAATTATACATTTTGAAATTTAAAAAAAACTGAGGTTTCAACTCCCCATGCAAAGTTGACCTTAGATTAATTTAGCTATTTTTAAGTTCTTTTGGTCATATAGCTCTTTAACTGTTTCCGTTCTTATACACCCTTGACTTTCAAATGTTCGGCTTTGAACGTTCTTGATGAAGGTAAATCCAGAAATGCGCTTCGGATGCATTTGATAAATAACGTGTTGTTATCATTTTTTGTAATATAAAGACTATAAAGTAAAGTAAATACCTTCGTCTAAACAATTTGTCATACATCATTAAAAACAATCCTTTTTGTTGATCTGGACCAACCATGGATTCTGTATCCTCATCAGGAAGAAAATATTTATAGCATCTGTCGTGAACAAGGAAGGAAATCACCTTAAATGGAAATCACTTTTTTAAACATATTTCTACACCAAATGTATCAAATGTAATGCATGTTCATTTTAAAACCATTGACATAAATCAAACAATAATGATGGACATACCCAAATGAGGTAGGAACATATCAATACATTTATCCTACAAAAGGCAGTGGTTTTCAGAACATATTCCTTTAAAACATATCAAACATCCAAGTCACATTCATACTACAAATAAAATTGCAAAACAAATATGCACCAATGTCACAACTGATGACTTGACGACGGATAGTTACCAAAGAGCTTTCCCTTTGTAATCTTGTCCCACAGTCATAGGCAGTTATTTGAAAAATGAGGAGATTGTATAAGATTGCTATTCAGACAACCATAAACTGGTATCCAAATGACGCTGATGTTAGCAACAACCCACACCTTCTTGATTAGCTATCCTTGAAAACATTCGATGAGTTCCTAAATGATTAAAGACTGGTGTTCACTGGAACCATGATTGAAAACGTAACAAGTATACACCTAATGCATCTGCCTTTTCAACAGGTAGTTTAAAAAAATATAACAAAATATAGTGGCATTCAGATTTTTTTTAAGAGGGTCAACAATAACCACGACAATGAAATCCAGGGAAAAAGACAGAGCAAACCTGAATGTAAATGTCATTTGACTATACAAGAAAATAATTATTAGAATATCAAACGACCACGTTACTTATAAGTGTGTAGTTACCTGTATTAAAATTTCAAGAATAATCATGGCTACTGCTACACCAACTATACCATATCTTCGTTGAGGGCATGACTAGAAACAAACAAAAAATAAAATAGGTGCAAATGAAAACATGAGAAAAATTTCAAAACAACATTGTATAAATGTCCTGCGTTCGAAGGGCTGGAACGTTCAAGGCAAAATACTTTAAAGACAATAAGTATAAGAACCGAAATAGTTGATTAGCTATACAACCAAAAGGGACATAAAAGAAAAGCCAAATTCATCTAAGGTCACTTTTGCCTGAAGAAGTTTCTTTATAATTTAGAAATTTACAAAATGAATAATTTCATATAGGTTTGTTATAAATCATGTCAGTTCCAAAGTACTGCCTACTGAGCTGACGATACCCTAGAAAACTGACAGAAATAACGCCTAAGAGCTGTTCAAACGAAAACAACACGATATTAAAGATAGCTTGCGATATGAATGTAAATATAAAATGCAGTTGGCTGCCTTTAAGAAAAATTCTTTATAACGTTAGTTTAACTCCGTATATAATCTTATCAAATAAAGGCACCAGTAGTATACCGGTGTTCAAAAGTCATAAATCGATTGAGAAAAAAACAAATCCGGGTTACAAACCAAAACTGAGGGAAACACATAAACACATGATCTACTGTAATAGGAAAACAAAGGAACACCAAAGTGCAACAAAAACAAACGCCAACACACATCGAAACGAACTATTTGATAACAACTGCCATAGTCCTGACTTGGTACAAGACATTTTAAGTAAACAAATTGTGGATTGAACCTGTTTTAATAAACGTGGCATATTTATAGTTACCCCGGTATCCAAGGTACACCTGCTCACCTGTGAAACAGAAACAAAAATACAGACAATGGAATTCAAACATGAATGATGAAGATGTATATCAAAAACGAAGTAATTACATATTGCCCTTAAGATAAACAGCCGACAAAGCAACTGATGAAAAGTAACGGATCACAGTCAATGTATATTTAAAGAACCAGCACCGCAAATCAAATTTTATATGCAATGTTTATATGCCAGATGTATGCTGACCTTTCTTTGCGTTGACATCTACGTCAACCATTTGGTTCCTGTTGCATCAATTTTACATTGACAATCTTGTCATGTCTCTATATTTTTGTAAGTATTGGTTTAAATTTATGTCTTGAAAAAATATATGTAGTTTCAGAACGAATCATCCACCAAATATATAAACGCCGTTTAGCAGTATTATTTTTCGTAAAAACTTTTCATTTCCATGAATTAAATCGAATTATCATTCCAGTAAGTACATGATTTATATGTCACAAAGTTAACAGAAGTGATGTAATAAGGTTTACCTAGTATCCGTTATTACAGGCAGATTGGCATTGTTTTGAATGTATACATAAGGACTTTATTTGTTGCAGTTAAACGTGGTAAGGTCAAGCAAAAAATTCTCTCTAGAGATTGCATATCGCTGTCAATCTTTTGTGTGTTTGTTTTGTTTGTTTGTTTTCTAGACAATGCATACTTACCGCACCCAATACTATTGATGAAAGTATCAGAAATATTATTGAAATCAGTAATGTGAACGCATGTACACCTGACACCTATAAAAATAAAATACCAATGCAGTTTGAAATAGTTAAACTCATAGCGTTCACCAGTTGAAAAAGTAAAATGTATCATATGATATTTGTATTCAACAACATTTAAGAATTGAATGCTTCTTTTTGTAACTTCATTGGGGTGTAAAAGCGTTGACCGAAGTACATTTTGTATGAAGCGCGGAAGCGCTTCATTCTAAAAATATGGCACGGTCAACGCTTTTACAACCCTATGAAGTTATAAAAAGAAGCATTCAATACTTATAATTACATTTTTTAGCTAGGATCATTAAAACACGATTTTTATTTAGTTTTTATTTAATTTACCTGACGTGTGCACTTTATTGTGGGACCTCGTGTCATCAGGAATGATAAATTTTATTGTGTAATGAAGTTGATTAAGGAATAACGCGAGATTGCAGTTAGCCAATCAGAATAACGTATTATAATGAAACATACATCTAATGTAATTATTAATAAATACAAAACTTATAAATTTGTAAACCTATCACATCATTGATCGCTTCATCGATATTTAAATAAATGCACAACTTCAAACAAGACTGTATGAGAAAACATAAAAATTTCTGCTTTCTAATTTCCAACTGTACAATTTTAACATTCATGAATCTCCTTTCTCGTCGTTTACTGTTCCTAGATATTAAGCAATAATATTGTGTAGGTCATCCTATACCGACTCCATTACAGGTGCTCATTATAAAAAAAAATATTCCAACGAAGTATTTTGCGCCTGAAATCTACCCTGCATATGTTTTACAGTCACTATAACTAATTGCGAAAGCTAAACACTGTGTAGGTGACTCATATCAAGAGCAAAATATTTTCAAAGTTTTCGATTTTCGGATACAAGAAAAGTATTGTAGATTTGCATGAAGACAGGACATTGTATAGCAAAGATACTATGATTTTACTCCTTTTGGTGTTCCAACAGTTTTGCTGTATTGCCTTGACGTTACACTGTTGTATTTCTAACCGATTTGTGAAGTTTGAACATCGGTTAACTAGCAATGCTTAGATTAATGACTTTGCTAGATAATACCGATTCACAAATTGATATTAGTTTTTCAAAAGCATATATGACTCATATACAAGCATACCACACCTTTTTATTTTTTCTATTTTTTAGTTTTACTTTTTTTTAGTTGTTCAAATATACATTACCTTATATATGTTATAAATTTTAATTTTTTTTTCACTTACCACATAAAGAAAGATTTTACGTCTTGTCAATATAGAAACAACTCCACATATTCTATTTATACTTATTATAGGAATCACAGCTAAAAGGGAAATCTTGAGAAAATCGAACAAAACTCCAATGTTTACAGTTTCTTCATCGAGTATGTATAAACCTGTTGTTATCCATCTCCGGTCCAGTAACCATGAAAAGCCATAAAAGCATACCAAAACAATGAACGTTGTTTCAAGTAACTGGAAAATAATTATCACGATATGAGTGCTGTTAGTGCTTAAAACTCCTGTTATCATTATTGCATGTATATGTGACGGCAAGCTATAATTGGTAGAGGTACACGGAATGTCCGTACAGAAACAACTGACAGGCAAACTGGTAATTCTTGTTAAATTAACATCGAAATCAAACGTACCTGCAACGTTAGGGATGAAAGAGAGGTGCAATATACCAAAGAGACTTCAAACGCATATGTCTCACTACCTGTTTTGTATTCGTTGGTTAAAATCTTATAAGGTTTATCTCGCTGTCATTGTGAAATTTAAAAAATCATCTTAAAACTAATCCCTTCTAAAAATCTAAATTCCTAAAATAAAAATTACTTTATTTTATTAATTTGCAGTTGGCAATTTCCATTTTTCGATAATATTTATTACCAAATTGTACTTAATTGAACAGGTTTAAAAACGTATAAGATATATATCTCACGGTCTATATTTAGATTGTTATTTTATGACGTTTACTTACCGTCACGACTATGCTTGCCCCAACATACACAGCAACAGGGATCTCAAGTTTCCGATTATTTTTAAATAACTGCCTGAAATGTACAACCACCGCCTTCTTTTTATATGTAAATACTCGTGTTAAATCTTACGTTGTAGCCAAGGCGTTTGTTTTGTGTTTCTTTTTGTTTTACATTTCTTTCAATATACTTATTATAGATAATAATTGGTATAACATTTTGTACGCCAGAAAGGCGTTTCGTTAATATGTAAAAAAAAAAAAAAAAAAAAAAAAAGAACATGAAAAAGTACGAAGTTGAAGAACATTTGGACCAAAATGTCGAAATGATTAAGTTTTGTCATGAACGTATATCACAATAAATAACAGTGAAATGTGTGTGAAATCAAATCATTTCCTCTATCTTTAATTGTGTTCAGTTTTGAGCGTTTCAGATGAGGGTATTTTATTTTCAAAAAGTCTCTACAACAGGTTCAATTGACAGCTTTTGAGCAATAGTAATTTCTCTTTCGTTATCATGTTTTAATTCCAGTGCACAAATTCCTCATTAATCAGACAAGTTCAACATGTTATAATGAGCATTCATTGATACAGCATTATGATCTAGTAAGGATCTTTTATCAGACATGTGTGTACAGCATGTTTCAACTTTGTTATTCAGATAGAAAAGTCAAGCATTCATCCTGATATCATGGCGGCCAAGTGAATTGATTTATTCTCAAATAACATCATATATTTCTCAAATCATGTTTTACCTTTCTACAAACAAAAATGAGTATACAGTCCTGAGGAGTCCTGGTTGTTTCTTCTCATCTGTTTGAGATAGATTGTCTGTAATGTCTGTATACTGATGGATCCTATCATGTATGATCAAAGCACATATCTTTGGAGGAGAAAGAAAGATAAAAAAAAAGTTGTTTAACTTAAATGACCTGTTTCAGTTAATGGTACGGAATGCATTTTTCTCATTGCTGTATGTAGTACTTTGAACCAATTTTATATATTGTATGTATTCCTGTAATGAAGCATTGCCTTTGGTGTAGTTGTATAAATAATTGTATTGTTTGTATTTAGACAAAAACATATTACTAAGCATGCTTAGTAGATAAATGCCTACAAGAATATCGGAAAATAATTAAAGTCATGCGAAGTTTCCTACAAAATGTAAGTACATGTATCATGTCATGCAAATTAACCATACAGGAAAGATCAAGTGATAATCACTTTAAAGAAAGCAGCATAAGTGCATGTGGTTATAGAAGAGAAAAAGACACCTGAAAAAGGAAAAAACTAAATTTGGTAATTAGAAAAAGACACCTTAAAAAGGAATTAAACTAAATTTGGTACATAATCCCTTTTATATAACATGTATGAATGAATTTGAATAGATGCTTGAGAAATAAAACCAATAATGACTAAAGATACAACGCGTTTACCTGTGAAAATAGTTCGATAACAAACATTCCAATGGCAACTCCTGATGTTGATTCTAAATCTGACGAGCAGCTGATCTTCAAAAGACATCAACAAGATACAGTTATTGACACATATTAGAAGAAAATTGAATTTTCAATCGAGACAGACAACCACAATCAGTAATGTAGTAAGTCAACATTAAACACTTATTAAATAATTCACGCGTGGAGCAATCAATATTGCTTGCCCCATCAAAAAGATCAGTCCAAATTAGGTTTATAATATTCAAAGGTTTTACCCCAGATAACAATTGCCTTTCGTTTTTTTTTTTTTTTTTTTGACAAACTAAAAATTAAACGACAAATCGTAATATTACTTTACATTCAATATGTTCCATAAATATCACCTACATTTTGCATGTTCTTTCCTCTATATACTTTATATTCAATGTATTATTTTCTGATATCGATTCAAATACATAAAAACGTGTAATAAGAAAAACCTTCATCTAATGCAAACCAAACTGATAATTTTTTCATTTGTTATAAATCTCGTCATTTTGATGTTCGACCTTTTTTCCCTTGAAATTATATTTCGCATTTTCAATAAAAAATTACTTTTGAACGTATATTATTGTTGCATTACCGCCTTTTCTGGTCTGTAATAACATGGGCAACACGACGGGTGCTACATGTGGAGCAGGATCTGCTTACCCTTCCGGAGCACCTGAGATCACCCCCAGTTTTTGATAGGGTTCGTGTTACTTAGTCTTTGGTTTTCTATGTTGTGTCTTGTGTACTATTATTTTTTTTTTTGTCTTTTTCTTTTTTAGCAATGGCGTTGTTAGTTTTTTTTATATTTCAGTTTGAATGTCCCTCTGGTATCTTTCGCCCCTCTCTTTCATTGCGACTTTCGGAGACATTTTGTTTTATAGTGCATCATCTTCGGTCTTCATGTTCTTCGTTTTTTCTTTGATGATTTTTGGTATCGTCTGTTTTCTTTGACTCTCAATTTTCGATTGTTCCTTTGCTAGCAAATGCAACTATTCCGTATAATCTGCCTAATTAAAAAACAAAACTGAACAGAACCAATCTTGAGAAAGAGTTTGATTAACGACCTTTTAAAAATAACATCATTCTTCATTTTAATCACATAAAAAATAACTTTAGCTTAACTAAAACAATCGAATGTAAAAACAAATACTCCGAAATTTAAATTTTGAGGTGAATGACTCAGATAAACACTTAAATAAATATAATGATCTTGTTTTATTTCTTTATCTTTTTTTTAACTTCCTTACAGTTTGGAAAACACCTGCATAACTGTCATAGCTACATGGATATTCCTAAAATGGATAGATTGAGAATTAAAAAAACATAATACAAAATATAAACAAAATTAGAAGCAATATGTACTACACATATTACAGGAAAAAACTCCACCAACCAAAATAATTCAAACAAAATGACCAAAAACATATTTTACTATGATGATCAATTGTACGGATTCTACTTAAATAATATTAGTGTGTAAAATAAATTCTTTTTAAAAGGACACATTAATGTTGAAAAATCTATTGTTAAGTATTATGAAAATGTTGCTTCTTAGTGCATCATGGTGTATTACAAACGGCAACAAAAAGTAAAATAACAAAAATACTTTATTCCGAGGAAAATTCAAAACGGAAAGACCTTAATCAAATGGCACAATAAGATCAAACACATCAAACGAATGAACAACGACTGTCATATTCCTGACTTGGTATCGACATTTTCTTATGTAGAATATGCTGGAATAAACCTGGTTTTATAGCTTGCTAAACCTCTTTCTTGTATAACAAGTTAAAGCAAGTGAATATAAAAGGTGAGATGTAAAAATGAAATTGTAAGGTAAACATTCAATAACATTATAAATCCAAACTAATTACGACCCTGAAAATCAGCTACATATAGATTTTTTTATATAGTGCTTTTCATTTCAGTTGTAAACAAAGTATTGTTATAATTATGGGTTAACATTGGGCGTGTCCACAAAATTGAAATTACACAGGAAATGCTAGAATCCAAATGTTTGAAAATCCAAAACTTTATTTAAACGTCGACAAAATATAATTTGGTACAATGTTACTTACATCCTTTCTCATAACAGATCCCATTATTAGGAATGTCAGTGTCAGCAATGTATTTATTGTTAAAATAGTTGTTATCTGAAATATGATAGAATCATATATGTGTACTATTAAATATATTTTTACCATGATTACGATACAATAGAATAAATAGTTTACCATGATTACAATATATATTACCATGATTACAATACAATGAAATAAATATTTTACCATGGTTACAATACAATGAAATATATATTTTACCATGATTACAATACAATGATATATTTATTTTACCATTATTGCAATCAAATGAAATATATATTTTTACCATAATTACAATACAATGAAATATATATTTAAGATCCAACAGCTAAGCAGCAAGTGACATCATAATCTAAAAAAAAATGAGGACATTGTCCGATTTAAGACAAAGGTATTATTAGTCTGTCATCCCTCAGATTGGGAGTTCTAATAAAGCAAATAGTAGGGGCGTTTGATATCGATCTTAATTGACTGGAGTTGGCAGATTTCCTGCCGAAGATGTTCCTCAACCAATAAAAACTGGTCTCAATGATACAGTTAGGACTACTAAACACCAACAAGTAAGATTTTGAGCTATTGTATCGGCTTCAAGTATATAGTAAAGCCGAAAGTTATTTTTTGCTTAGTTCCAAAGTAAATAGCAATGAAAAGTCATACATGGCCAATATGCATAGAGTTTAATAAGCGATAAAACTGCGTGGCACGGTATAGTAAGCTGACACGAAAAGACTATTATTAATTTAGGAAGCCATTATATGTTGTTCTTGATGAAAATGTGTCTGACGGACGCCCAGGGGTATAACAATCAATCAATT
The DNA here is from genome assembly GCA_017311375.1 of Mytilus coruscus. Classification (NCBI taxonomy): domain Eukaryota; kingdom Metazoa; phylum Mollusca; class Bivalvia; order Mytilida; family Mytilidae; genus Mytilus; species Mytilus coruscus. The sequence continues at coordinate 6,539,171 of CM029604.1, read as the reverse complement.
CATAAATTTGTAATAAATTGATGACATTGGATAATCGAAAGAACTGTTAATTGTTTCCCGTAGCATGTTGGAATAATTTAACTAACGAGATATATGTAAATCTGTTCTCCATCTTTACAATATGACTTTAGAAAATCAGACTAAGGTAAACACTAAATGTGTCCTCCTTGGCGTCAAAGCACTATAGAGCACCTTTTCCTTTTAGTTTCTAGAGTTATAAGCTTCCCTTATGTGAACTGTTCAACTTAACGGCTTAGTGCCAAAAAATCTATATTTAACCTCTCTGTAACCTACATTTAGAAGTCAACATGTATTTAACATGTATAAGACTCATAGGTGATCCTTGAAATCACTAGGAAGTCCAAATCACTACGAAGTTGAAGGGCACCAAACTTTTACAATCAAAACATTTGTGTCAATTGGTGGTAAAAAAAACTTACTGCTTCAACATTTTATAAATAGTATGTTTTCCGAAAATGAACTTTAATGATAGTTCAAGTCTAAAACATTTAAAAACCGACTTCGTGTTACATAAACTCTTTCAGATATGTTACGTGACGCTTATGTTTATGTGGACCTTATCTTACCCCACGTTTTACAGAGAGTTTGCAAATTATATATAACTAGGAATAAAGTACAGTTAGAAAAAAATAATTGAAACAAAGCCGTTCTTTTATATATTTTTTTTAATTCACAAGATTTAATAGCTTACCACATAAAGGCTTTTCGTCCATCTTTTAAGAACAATAATCAAACCAGCAAACCTTATGACCATGCAACATGATACCAGGACGATGCTACCTATAGCTAAGAATACATACAAATCTCCAATCTTATCTATATAATCTCTGTTGACGTGGTTTGACACGCCAAATATGGCCGCTAACACTATGTATGCCGTCTCCAGTAGCTGAAAAAGATTTTTTATAAAAACCGAAGGATCTGAAATGCATATTTTCATTGAAGCATAAAGTAAGGCAAACGTTGTTGTTATTTTGAAAACATATTGCAGTCATGATTTTATCATTCATTCGTTTATTCCGTTTTGTATTTATGTTTGTTTTTGTGTGTTTTTAGTTTTAAATTTAATATACAAATATACTTTGCACAAGGCTTTTTCGGTGTTTTAAAATTTAAAGAAAAGAAAACGGAGAAAACCAAATGAGAAAAAAACAATTAAATAACTTATTTTAACACCAAAGATGAAATCAGAGAAATCAAATCTATAGTTCAGTATCCTAGACACGTGTATCGTCTGCATACGATTCATTAATCATGTTAATGGCGCTCGACGAAGAACAGCTGAAAAGCATTGAATACAAAGTTCAAAAATTGCTGTACCAAATAGAGTAAAGGAAAAAGAAAAACAACAATTTCACAATTAGAAAAAGTTTAAAATTATGATACACTTTAAAAATCATACAAACCATCATGAAAACTCCCAAACATATATATAGCGATAATAGGAGACTTCTAAAAAGAGATAAATTGTTGTATATTAAAAGAAAAGTCCTATTTCAATAAATCTACATTATATATTCAAAAAACATTAAATACGATTGTATAAACTTAATTAAATGCCAGCCATCGAACATACTTTTTTGTTATCACCATCTGTTTTAAAAAGAAAAAATCCCTTGCTTGACACTGTGTTGCTTAATTCTTGAAATATTTCTGTAACCGTTACAGTTCCTTGACACGATACAATTAAATTATTGTTTCATTTATGCTTTTTCTTTTTTCTAAATTTTACTATCAATATAGAGTTAGGACGAATTTTCTAAAATAAGTTTCAGTATGCTTTTGCATGTACTTTAGCTAGTTCAATAGTCAAAGTTTTATAAAAAGGAACGGATTAAATGTAAAGCAATTAGTTTTATGTGCTGTTTCATGCCAGACGAAAATCAGTGTCAGTCTTATATCATTATGCATAAAAAGAATACTAGTATTTACGTAAAATATTGGACACCACGAAAAATATAACAGCTATTTGAATAAACATGGAAAGAAAAATAGGAACATATAAATGTTACCCCTTAACTATATAAAATAAGAATTCCAACCAAATTTATTATCAGGTGTTCAGACCTTGTACACACAGCCAGCTTCCCATGCAACGCAGTGTTCACATGTGATTCCGACGTTTACATCCCAGTAAACAATGTGTAATACAATAAAATATTTCACACGTCATTATTGATAGCATTTAACATTAATTACAATTATTATAACTGTCAATGGAACCATGTGAAGACTATTTAATAATGCATCCTTACTTTTGACTTTGAAAACTCCTTGAGACATTTTATGTTGTTTTTTTTCCAAATGATTGTCGTATAACAAACAGCTCAATTAGTAGCTATAGTTTTGTTATGAAAGATCAGACACAATTAAATGATTGCCTCTAAATCAATAGGAATGGATCTTGAAAGCACAGAAAAAGAGTCAAATCTACAATACTTCTGCGAAACGTATTTATACTATCCCGTAGCGGACAACTCGTATCAGAAAAGAAAAGGTTAACCCTTGCTATCGATTGTCCTACTGTTGGTTTGCTTTAGAATAGAGTAAAACTAACTACATAACGCACATACACAGATATAAGGTTCAGCAAACAATAAATAGCAAGCCATTCAAGCATGAGAAAGATATTTATACTTATATATAATATACCTTGGTTTATCTCGTCTAAATAAATGATTTAACCATGGAATCAAGTGCATAGCTTCCTTGGTCTCTTTAGCAACGTTCACTCTTTGATTTTCCTTAAATTCTTTACTGATAAGAATAGGTCCTACGAACTGCAATATAGACATGCTTGATTTGATATTTAAATGGATATAATGTGTAGGTGAAGAGACACAATTTTTAAGCCTTTTAAGTGTCAGACATATTAAAGATTTTCTACCCCATGAATAAGTTATCTTAGATGTATAAGTCAACATCTTTCTGAATGATCGGTCCATAATGCTCTTCAACTTAGTTTTTTATTTGTCCTTTAAACTTTTTTTTATTCCAGAGTCACTGATGACACGAAACGCGTGTATGACGTACACAATTTAAAACTGGTACCTGTGATGAGTTTTTAAACTTTTTCATATGGATGAGTTAACAGCATTGGTGATTTAAACGTCTTTCCGATTGTAAGACTTAAACTCTGGTCTTCCCATTTGAGGATAAAAACCAAGTAGACATTAGCAACAGCATTAACAGAAATGATACATTGATTTAATTGCACTTTGATGGTAAATTATCTTTTTGGCTAAAGCTGTTGTCCAAACGTTAAGACACAAACGACTAAGATATATATAAAACAACATACGACTAGTATTCACATTTGCCATGTAAATAAACATACGAGTCACATGTATAAAGTTCACTTTTGAGATTGTGTCATAAGTTAATGATTGCAATCTTTTCCAGACCGCTTAGAATATAGAGCTTTACAAAACTACGAAACTCTTTAAATGAAACTAGCTAAATTCTAAACCTGTTGGAAACCGTATGAATACCCATAACCTCATAGACACATGTAGGTATGCATTGTATTTTCAAACTCTTATACACATTGATTAAAATATAAACACTGGACACTTTTAATTTGCAAAACACTCATTTGCAAATCCGCCGCCGCCTCAAATAAGAGCTACAATGTCATGTATATAACCAAAATGTGCTGAATTACATGGGATTCAATAATTTCATTTGTTTTCTACTGTTACTATTATATTTATTTTGCTATTTGATTTATAAAAACATGGGATTTTCAATATCCCATGGGACAGGGCAAAATCCATGGGATCGACCATTATCCCATGGGATTTTGGTTAAATCCATGGGATTTTTTTGTCCCATGGGATAATTGTAGTCCCATGGGATATTTGTTGTCCCATGGGACAAAAAAATCCCATGGGACTATAATTATGCCATGGGATTTTAATATCCCATGGGACACATTAAAATCCTATGGGATTCAAATTATAATTATATAGATATAAATATACAGTAATGTGTATGTTACAATATGTATTCTATTTGGTAGTAAATTGTTATAAGATGAATCTTTTAATTGAATATCTTTTTTCTTTGGAAATGTTAATTCAACATATTGTTCTATAACTGTTCAAAACTAAACTTTTAAACAACAAAGCAGATAATGTAAGTATCAATATATGTTTATTTATGAATTATAGAATACTTTCTTGAACACAATTATTTACCATTTGAAATCAATGAAAAACTCTATTATTAGGCTTAACATACTAGTAGCTATTTAAGTAAATCTATTTTTTCACAATATCCTCCACACAAAACATTAATAGTTTCTTATCATCCAGCATTGTGTGATCGTATAGTCCACTTTTGGTCATTCAACACAGAACATTGACATTATTGTGGTTTCAATATCTTTTGGTTTTAATAGAACTTCGATTCATTGTTTGAGTGATGAAAATAATAACTGATCCAACTTTTGTCTTTGAATTTATTCTGGTCTTGTTTCTATGTTTTCTCCATTTATTTTAGGTGATGAATTTCAATCCTTCTGAAAAGAACCAATAAAATCTGAAGTTATGTATTATACAAAATTGTTTGCATACATGTAGCAATAATATGATTTTCAATAAAAATAGCTATGCGGTATGGATTTTACTGATTTTTTAAAAGTTGTCCAGTGTCATCAGTTGCTAACCTCCTACATCCTTTGGTCTCTGATGGAGATTTGTCAAATTAGCAATATACCGCATCTTCCTATTCTAATACTATATAACAATCTATTAATTTATTCTTCTTTATAACATTTGGGTATTTTCCCAGGTTATATATATAATATATATATAAAGATCAATGTTAAAACTTTAGGCAATTATAATAACATTCCATTATTCACAAGAACTTGCAATATATTATACAAAACGCAGACAACAGAAACAATATTTCCTTAAGCTTTTGAAGTTCTGACAGAGTTCAATTTGTGTTTTATTTCAATGAAAAAATACCTTGAACTCTTTGGACATATTGGAAATTATAACATTGATACAAAAAATTATATTGTTTTTATCCTTATTTTTTGTGTTGTTGGCTTGCTGTCTCCTTTTTATATACAGTTATACATACATCAATAATCTTCTTTATTAAAAGTAACTAGAGGCTCCAAGGAACCTGTGTCGCTCACCTGATATTTTTATTTACAATTGATGCATAAATCAATGCAACTGTTATACTTTTGCTTTAGTTTCAGAGATATAAGCCAAAAACTGCATTTTACCCCTATGTTCTATTTTTAGCCATGTCTGCCATGTTGGTTGGCAGGCAGGGTCATCCGACACATTTTTAAACTAAATACCCTAATGACGATTGTGACTAAGTTTGGTTAAATGGTTAAGTGTCTCAGTTGTTTCAGAGGAGAAGATTTTGTAAAGATTACAAAATTTACCAAAATTGTTAAAATTGACTTTAAAGGGCAATAACTCCTTAAGGGGTCAACTGATCATTTTGGTCATGTTGACTTATTTGTAGATCTTACTTTGCTGAACATTATTGCTGTTTACAGTTTATCTCTATCTATAATTATATTCAAGATAATAACCAAAAACTGCAAAATTTCCTTAAAATTGCCAATTCAGGGGCAGCAACCCAACAACAGGTTGTGTGATTCGTCTGAAAATTTCAGGACAGATAGATCTTAACCTGATGAACATTTTTACAAATGTCAAATTTGCTCTTAATGCTTTAGTTTCAGAGATATAAGCCAAAAACTGCATTTTACCCCTATGTTCTATTTTTAGCCATGTTGGTTGGTAGGCGGGGTCATCGGACACATTTTCTAAACTAGATACCCTAATGATGATTGTGATCAAGTTTGGTTAAATTTGTCTTACTGGTTTCAGAGGAGAAGATTTTTGTAATAGATAACAAAAATTTACAAAAACTTGTTAAAAATTGACTTTAAAGAGCAATAACTCCTTAAGGAGTCACTTGACCATTTGATTATGTCAACTTTTTTGTAGATCTTACTCTGCTGAACATTATTGCTGTTTACAGTTTATCTCTATCTATAATAATATTCAAGATAATAACCAAAACGGCAAAATTTTCTTAAAGTTACCAATGCAGGGCAGCAACCCAGCAACGGGTTGTCCAATTCATCTGAAAATTTCAGGGTAGTTTGATCTTGACCTGATAAACAATTCTACCATGTCAGATTTGCTCTAAATGCTTTGGTTTTAGAGATATAAGCCAAAATCTACATTTAACCCCTATGTTCTATTTTTAGCCATGGTGGCCATCTTGGTTGGTTGGCTTGGTCACCGGACACAATTTTTAAACTAGATACCCCAATGATGATTGTGGCCAAGTTTGGTTAAATTAGGCCCAGTAGTTTCAGAGGAGAAGATTTTTGTAAAAGTTAACGACGACGACGGACGACGCTGGACGCCGGACGCCAATTGATGAGAAAAGCTCACTTGGCCCTTCGGGCCAGGTGAGCTAAAAATGGGATATTTTTTTATTTTGATAACCCAAAACATTATAGTTCTATCGAATAACTTATTACCAAGTTCACAAACACCAATGTGTTTTATATTAATTTTAAGACATGTATAAATGTTCCAGACCATATCAGTATTTGGACTGTACGTTAACATATAAGTATACTTATATAGTCCAACCATATGCATATAGTCAGACCATTTGAGTATACTTGTACTGTCTAGTACCAGCTCTACCTAACATGTGTTTTTATTTCAACTGCAATTAAACTTTTTGTATTAATCTATTAAACATTTCAGTTATGTTGATCTGTAATGTACATTTGTTTCTAATAAACTTGACCAACTTCTTAAAATTGGGCAGACTGTACACGTACAGACCAAATACTCATATGTTCTGGAACATAAACATGATTAACAAGCATTTGACAGGATGTCTTGCTAAAATCCCATTAATATTAGTACTAAATTTTGCGTATATACATGTAAATCCACAAAATACTTACTGAAATTCATGGCGAACACTCACCAAAAACTTAAAGAGGATACAATTTAGAGGAAGGACTGGACAGATGAATGCACAAACACTATTAAAGCAGAGCATAAAACTTACCGAAAACAAGATGTTTTACATTTATCCTTCAGATGCAGGAAAATTGAAAAGTTTTTTTCTTTCTCTGCCGTCCATGATATAAACTTTAAATTTATTCATGCAAAATATGAAAATCTGCAAAGGTAGGACCTTGAACCTCAGCTTATCCACATTTTGATTTTTGAACTGCATATTTTTCTTTTCATCTTGCTGAAAACCTAAACATAAAAAACGATAAAACATAATTCTAGATTAACTTTGTGTTTTTATTTTGTTGGTACAAACAATTTTTCCCAACTTAAAACGAAAACATCATCACAAAAAAGGAGGTCATACTAACCTCCAAATTTTAAACAAACCAAAATTATAACTTGATTAAGATCGTATCATAAATTAATAGCATCGATACTCTTATTTTTGAAGACCATATATGTCTATTGCATACTTATATTCCTTTGTACAAGAGTATGCATATTAAGATTGATTCCGAGGACTTTAATGTTAAATTAGCATGATTAATTTTACAGTTTCTCAGCTCCATGTGTACATTTTGAGAGAATCTTGCAATACTGTATATTCTGATATTCAGTTTTTTTTTGGTTTTTATTAATGCAACTGAGAGCTGTATCTCATTCTCATTTCTGATACATATTTATGAGCTGAAGACCAGTGCCAAAATTTTCTCACTGCATTGAAGACCCATAGGTGACCTTCGGCCATTGCCTCCTCTTTGGTTGGGTTGTTGTCTCTTTGACAAATTCCCATTTCGTAACATGTATGGAGATTTTTCTTAAATTACAATAATCAATCACGCAATTTCATACATTATTGAAAATAAGCAAAAATAAATGCACACAAAATTTAACATTGTTATTAAAGGTTTTTTTTTAAATTCAAAACAGTTGCCTACACCGTTAATTTCCTTGTTTGATTTATTTCATATTTTTAAAGTCTTCATAGCTAGCTAGATGGTATGCCGGGGCTGATCCAGCCATTTTAAAAAGGGGGGTTCCAAACCCAAGACAAAGGGGGTGTTCCAACTATATGTTCCCATTCAAATGCATTTGAAAAAAAAAGGGGGGTTCCAAGTTGAACTTCCAACCCCTGGAATCTTCCCCCTGGATCTGCCACTGGTATGGCTTTTGCTCATAGTTGCATTCATATCGTTACCTATACCTTACTTGTGCATCATTTGGTCTCTGATGGGGATAGGCCTACTGAAGAAGGTTCAACTTGCAATTTGCCGGATTATGGGTCTATTTATCCAAAAATGTAGAAGAAAGACATGCATAATAAAAACCAAAATTATGTTCAAACAAGAAGTAATTGTAACATGATGCTGTTACGAAGTCTCCCAAACAAAGCTCACATAACTCGCCATTCCTATTGTCCCATATTCATTTGATTTGTTTTATTGTCTCATACAAGAATATATATGGTTTAGGGGTGGGGATCAGGGATCCGGAAATTTTTTCACCTAACCACTGGGGATCTCAACCATTTAAAAATTTTTCAAACATGTGGGGGTGGGGGTGACCCCCATGGACTCTCCCTATATTTCATTTGATGTGTTTTATTGTTCCATACAAGAATATATATGGTTCAGGAGTGGGGATCTTGACTGTTTACAAATTTTCAAACAAGAGGGGGTGGGGTGACCCCCTAGGGACTTCCCTTTTATTTCATTTCATTTATTTTATTGTCCCCTACAAGAATATATATGGTTTAGGGGTTGGGATCTGGATCGTTCACAAGATAATAGCACATTCTCAAATTGAACGGGGTGGGTTGACCCCAGGGACTTCCCTTTAATTTCATTTGATTAGTTTTATTGTCCCATACAAGAATATATATGGTATAGGGGTGGAGATCTGGACTGTTAACATGATAATAGCACATTCTCAAATTGAACGGGGTGGGGTGACCCCCAGGGACTTCCCTTTAATTTTAATTGATTTGTTTTATCGTCCCATTCAAGAATATGTATGGTTTAGGGGTGGGGATCTGGACTGTTTACAAGATAATAGCATATTCTCAAATTGAAGGGGTGGGATTACCCCAGGGACTCACCCTATATTTCATGTGATTTGTTTTATTGTCCTATCATCATTTCTGAAGACTGTGTGTGTCTATCACTTACAGTTTACAAGTTATATTCATTTGAAAATTGTAGAAAATAAAATCCCATAGGGTTCTATAGTAAACCCCTCCCTTCTTTCTTCCCCCCAAAATACCCCTTAATAGACCCCAATGCACAGCTAATTTACATTATTTTCCTTGATTTACACTTTAGAATACAGGTATAAAGTTTTCCAGATAATACAACTGAAGCCCACAGTGGTGGATCCAGAAATTTTCATAAGTGGGGGCCTGCTCCTGTCATGCTTCAGTAATTCCCTATATAATCAATCTATTTTTTCCAAAAAAAAAGGGGGCCCTGAACTCCTGATCAGCCCCCTTCCTCATTTCAATCACCCTGATATAAATTTAATTTTATCACTTACAATAGGAATGGTTTAAATTCCCCAATAATTCTAGTCGGTCAAATATATGGATAAATTGATTTAACCTTTATACCATTAATATCAACATATTTCATTTTGATAAAAGAAGGGCAAAAGTTTTCTTTGGGTAGAAATGGATAGTTACTAATTTGGGAAGCTTTCAAATTCACAACATGCCGGTGGCTGTGTTCAAACTGCTGGGCCCTTGTTGTTTGCGCAGTGGCGGATCCAGAGGGGTTCCGGGGTTGGAACCCCTTTTTCTTGACGATCAATGCATTTGAATGGGGACATATAGTTGGAACCCCTTTATCCTGGGTTGGGAACCCCCCTTTTAAAATGGCTGGATCCGCCCTGTTGCGGACTAAAGAATTAGGCCTGTGGTGGATAATAGTGTGCGTGCATTAATTTTCTGTACCTTCTTAATCAATATTTTCAAATACTGACGATAAGTGTTGTAATGTATCAATGATCATCAAAGTCTTATTTGAGGCCAACGTGCTATTTACATGTGCGATCGATAATGCAGGGGAAGGAAACTTGTCAATTATGTTTATTTTTAAGCCAAAATAAAATGAGCCGCCGTAAAATTAACCTTGGGTAATCCTCAAATTGATGCAAGAGTGCTACGGGCCGACTACTAATACATGTCTTTGTCTCAAAATAACTCGGCAGCGTCAAATAACAGTTGAAGTAAGGATCGTCTCGGGGGCTTCTTTTATTTAGCTATAATTTTAATAACTTACACTTTTTTCCATTATTCTCTTTCTTTCACTATTCTTTATTCCTTTTTTTCTTTGCCCTTTATTCTCTATTCTGTTAATTCACATCCCTACCCTCTTATGTGGTCTTTCAGTGGTTTTTTTTTTTTTTTAGTTCTGGTATTATGCGATAAGTCAATTTTTCATGCAGTTTCATGAAATAATGGTTTATGCATATCAGCAAGGAATTGTATTTAAATATACAATTCCTTGATATCAGCGAAGATTGTGCGTGAAATTTTAATAAACAATTCAACACTACACGTTATGTGAATTTGATCAAAATCGATGAACATGAATTTGACAGCTAGTGCCCTTTTAACAGGTAAAATTCAATTAACAAATTCTGATCTACTGACATTCAACACCAAATTACTTCATTGCTGTATACTGATAAACGTGATTGTATATTGTCAATACCACAACATCGTGAATACGCCATGTGAGGTGTTGGCTATGTTATGGAGTCACCGGTGGCGGCTTCGAAACAGAGAAAAAAATCAAGGTAAAAAAGTGTAGAATTTTGTTGTTGAAAATTTAAGTTGTAAATTCTTAAAAAAAAGTACTTAATTCCGTTCAACTGCTAACATGTTAGTTCGATACGAAAATAGGATAAAAAGTATCAGGAAAATTTGTGATCAGTAATTATCATTCGAATATATGAAGAGCAAAATTAATGGGTATAAAAAAACTGAACAAGAAAAGTATTAGTAAACAGACAGAAAGTCGTTGAATTAATTATTTTCCAATTGTTTAAATATATGAGAGAATGTTTTAGGCGAATTGTCTTTATTTACAGATAAATGTATTTTAGTTCGGGAAATGATTTATTCTTCTGGCGGCTTCAAATATTTTTGTATCAATAACTTATTACACAAGGAGACATTTTTGACTTTTGACAGCATGAACCCCAGTTAATTAGCAAACACAAATTAAGAAACAACATCGTTTACAGTTAAATTTTATAGAAGGAAAAGGGGGGGGGGGTTAAATAAACAAATTTTACTATACGCTCACATACTTCTAAAAAGATTTGCATATGTAAGCTGTCTATAGATAATGTTAAATTATTTCAGGAGTTTTGAAAAAAGAATATATACAGTTTAATTTTCGACGTCTACTGCTACAAAAAAATAGTGATTATTTTTATAGATTTGGTACTTCGATCAGTTTCGACTCAAAATTTCTTTTTGAATTGTTAGATGGCAAACTATTTAGGAGAAGATTGTATCTGTACTTTATGTAATTATGGTGATATTGGCGACGAGATTCATTATATGATAGCAAGGGCTTGTACAAATCCTTGATTATAGAATGTTCGGCAATATAAATAGACGAAAGTAGACAAACCCTAATTAAACGGGGTTTTGATCTCCAAGCAGGCCACATCGAATAAGATCTATATTTCTAAACGCTTTTAAATGAAATAACTTGAATTGAAAATTTTCAACTATGTGAAGGTTTTTATATTTCTAAACGTCTTCAATTATTACATACGAAAGAAAAATTATTTAGCATATATTTTTTATAATTTTTCCAAGGAAACTTTTTTTTGCAAAGTTTACTTCTATGTGTTTATAACCAATTCCAGAGACATATTCTCTGCCATCACCAATCAGTTCTAATCATTAAATATCAATTAACCAAATTCAAATGATGATTGGTATTGAATATGATCATCGGCCATCCGTGACGTATCCCAAATAACGGCGCATGCCGATAGATAGATAGAATGATAGATAAAGATAGTTTGTATGGCAAGCCGTTGTGGAATTTATTCCTATTCATTAATATTAAAAATGATTTTTAATATTACAAAATCATTTTAATATTAATAAATCGAATTTTAATATTAAAAATACCGTCATTTTTAATATTAAAAATCATGTATTAATATTAAAAATCATTTTTAACATTAAATATTCAGACTGATTTTTAATATTAATAAATGAATTTGTAATATTAAATAATACGCTGATTTTTAATATTAAAAATCAACATCAATGTTACCTTAGCGTTTAATATAAGGCACACCAATCATTTGATTTTATCAGAGACATATAATACATGTATTATATGTCTGAATACATGTATTATATGTCTCTGATTTTATCAAAACAAAAATTACAAAATTATAAAATAAATTATCAATCGAATGTATACCCTCAACGCTCACTAAAACTTATATATACATGTCCTAAGTGACTTTTTATGTCCTGCGTGCACCCAGGAGATCCTGAGCGGTTTTTAGACGTACCATTATTTTATATGCATATATTTGAAGCTGTTCTTAATTTTGTACATAATAGGTATATATATATATGTGTGTATCAGACCAAATAACTTCCCAATTAGCAGAGGCGGATTTAGGTTTTTTCTGGAACAACCACTGCTTAGTTCTAGTTATCTTAGGTCCTAGGTCTAGTGTGAAATAAAGCCAATGGGAATTGGTCTTTTTAAACACATCTACATACATGTATACGTTTTCTCAAGGGTTGGTTCATGCAATATTGAAATTATGTTTACTCAATGCGCAGTTACTGAAGTTTATATTTGCTACTTTTCTTCTTTATTTCATATAAATGATTTTTTGATTTTTTTTTTTTTTTTAATTCGTGGTGTTGAAATAGGGAATGGACACAGATACCTAAGCACATTTGACAAAAGAAATTTTGTGTAATGTCATCAATCTGTATTACGCGTAGACAGGATGTTCTCTAGAAAACTATACGTTATACACACCCGAGGGTACACGCACTGTCGTAATGGAAAATTACTGTATGTTATAATTACCTGTAATCAGCTTTGCAACAAATCAGTTGACTGACCATGTCATTACAGTTCAAAAAGATTTTCCTCAAATCAAAATGGAATATTCATTTTATCTTTAAAATTTAAAACTTTAGAAATAGAAATAGAAAGAATTGAACAATTTAAAATCGTGTTTTAACAAAGATTAAGATATAATTTTACAACGATCCTAAGAAAATATCCAAACAAACGTTGAATCAAACCTACGCAGTTTTATATTATAAGACTGACACACACCAGTTTGCTTACTCTGTGTTAGGTGAGGTGCTGGAACTTGATATACATGTATCATTAAGTTACAGTTCTGTTAGGATTTGACTGCCTTTTTACAGGGACTTTCTATTCTTACTGCATGTTAACAGTTAGTAATAGACTGTTCCTGACTTAGAATGATTCTCTGCTCAGCAACTGGTGCGTAATTAGCATTTGATTCAAATATCTTGTAGCAGTAAAAAACACAAATTAATGTATTTAACAGCTTTATTCAGGAGCACATTCTGTTAATCGTAAATAACTTCGAGATTTATGTGTAAGTTTACTCTGCTGCTCGAGCTCTGCTAATCGATGTTCCAGTATTTCACATCCAATCTTTTATGGTAATATTCTTTATAAAGCACTAAAATGTCAGTATTCACCTCAGAAGCTAACAAAACCTTTAAATAGACTTATTAAGAAGGGATATAGTTACGATACTGTTGTCAGGTCATTAAAGATTGCATATTTTGGCTTTAATATTGATTCACTTATAGGGTCTTTGCATCGGAACTAAACACATTTATTTAAAACCAGTTGTTGGCATGACACGGGTTATGCTCTTCTCATATATTTTATGATGGTATGATACTAAACCCTAACGGGAGGGATTGTGCCTGATATTCATATGATGAAGACATAATCTTTCAATCAGTTTAATTGAGGTCTGGAGCTGGCATGTCAGTTAACTGCTAGTAGTCTGTTGTTATTTATGTATTATTGTCATTTTGTTTATTTTCTTTTGTTACATCTTCTGACATCGGACTCGGACTTCTCTTTAACTGACTTTTAATGTGCGTATTGTTATGCGTTTACTTTTCTACATTGGCTAGAGGTATAGGGGAGGTTGAGATCTCATAAACATGTTTAACCCCGCCGCTTTTTGCGCCTGTCCCAAGTCAGGAGCCTCTGGCCTTTGTTAGTCTTGTATTATTTTTACTTTTAGTTTCTTGTGTATAATTTGGAGTTTAGTATGACGTCCATTATCACTGAACTAGTATATATATTTGTTTAGGGGCCAGCTTAAGGACGCCTCCGGGTGCGGGAATTTCTCGCTGTATTGAAGACCTATTGGTGACCTTCTGTTGTTGTCTGTTCTGTGGTCGGGTTGTTGTCTCTTTGACACATTCCCATTTCCATTCTCAATTTTATTATATTTATTCGTGAGGCCCTCGTCACTATTTATATTCACTCAAAGCACAGTCGCCTGGAGATTTAATAATTATAGCGAAAAATAGCGACAAATGGGGAAATAAAATATTTTAGTAGCATTATTATTAAATCTTCAGGCGACTGTGCTCAATTAAGAGGTTCTCCGTTACTTGGAAAATCTTATCTGATTCAGGATCAATTCATCGGTTACACTCCCCTATCATCAGTGATTCTTTGTTTTTAAAAAGGTATTGTGTAAGTGTTGACTCTCAATTTGCATGATTAATAACAGATATCGACTCGCTACCCGGACTACTGCAAAAACGGTTATTCAGTTCACTGATTTAGATGGAAGGTAAAAGGACAGAAAGTCACAGGACAAAAAGTCAAAGGACATAAAGTCACAAATTTGATAGGACAAAAAGTCACAGGACAAAAAGTCACAAACAATTTGTTGACAATTGTTTGAATATATATAATGAAAAAGATTTTGAAATATTTTCTTTTTATTACATATATTCATTTTTAATTTAAGGAAATTGCTCATACATTTCATAAACCTTGATAAATGAAAATGTATTAGTTTTTAATCATGCAAAGGATATATTTATTGGCAAATTGAAGCCATTTAAGTACCAAGCCACTTTGACATTTTGTTTTCATAACAATTATTTGATCATTATTGATATTTATTGAATACATTTCAATTACAAAGTTGCTTCATGTATAAATCTTCAAGAAAAATACAAAAAAAAGTGTTTTCTTGTTCAACATGTTCAAAGAAAAATAATCTCAAAACTTAATTGTGACTTTTTGTCCTGTGACTTTTTGTCCTGTGACTTTTTGTCTGTGACTTTTTGACCGTGACTTTTTGTCCTGTATTCAGATTGCATAGGGGTTTGGTTGACCCCGTCTCCCTCTATCTGAGACTACCATCTCAGTGATGAGCTTTATGTTTTATGTATTGTGCTTGTCATATATGTATGTCGGATAAAAGCTCTACAGAGCTTATTATGGGCCGGCACTAAGCCGGTCTATCATATGATATGGGTTTGAGATTGTTACATGATTATCTGCGGATCTATATTATTTTCTGTATAAGCAAAATTAAAGATTTTATATGGGTAATTGAAATAAATATATTTTTATTAATTTTTATAAAAGAAGAAGATGCCAAAAAAAAACTTAAATGTATTTATAACAATGAATGTTCATTTTTTTTTATGCACAGAATGCGTGACTCATATTTGACCTGGTTATTTTTAGAAATGTAAACAAGGTACCATGTTCTTACAACAACTCGTCGTCGGAACATGGGAAATGATTTATAGTTTGCGTTTTCTTTTCTCAAAATAGTTATTTTATATTCTATTTTGATTATTATATATATACAGTTTTCATCACTAAGAAAAATAATCATAATCATGATAATAAAGATATCTTTACTTTCAACGTAAAGGGTCTCACTAATTAGCGTCAAGTAGCGACAAAAAGCGTCAAGAAGCGACAAGAAGAAACAAATAAGCGACAAGAAGAATAATTTAGTGACAAGTAAACAAATTTAGCGTAAAAAATCTAAATGTCAATTATTCCGAATAAATAAATTTTGAAACGTACATTAAACTGTCTTTTTTTAATTTGCGAGAAACAAGAGAATAAACTTTGGTGGTTTTTTTCCATTAATTTACCAAGGATATGTTTAAGATAATATACCTGCAGTTTACAGCATAGAATGAATCAATATTTATGTAGAGTCGGCATGGTTTGTGTATCAAAGTTAAGATTCAAACAAAATTATAAGATAATATAATGTTGATTTATTTCAGACTCAAACATGTCAAAAGGGAAATACATATATATATATAAATACATATGACACAATTTTTCTGTCTTAACTGGATAAAAGGTTCAAATATTTACATTATTAATAAAAAAACCAAACAAAAGGTATGTACATGAATGTTTGGGAAAAAAAAGGGGGTCTCTTAAACTTTTAAAATTTTTAATTGCCATTTTTCTCTATTTTTCATGTATCCTTATATAGTATAATCAGAAATGAAAACATTTTGTCAAGGATTTCTCAGCTGTTACGAAGAGAATAATTTGCTATACTGTCTGAAGCTTTCTGATTTTTAGTTGTAGTATGTAAGCAGTTTTTTAGTCTGTCGTATACCCAATGAAAATATGAAGGGATATAAAGTAAATGTACATGAGACAATATTAATATCAATACATGGTAAAACCACAAAATGGAACGTTTTTATTGTTGTCCTTCATCTTCAAGTCACCATAAGGCATTCAACAATGAGCAATATTCCTCATAACTTGTAGTAAGTTCAAGTTGACGCCTCGCATCGATTTGAGCAGAATTCATTGTTAAATATCATACAAAGCTACATCCATAATTTTATGTCTGTTTGTTGATACTTTAAAACTTCACCAAAACCGAAAAGAAATAAAAACATTTTGTCGAGGATCATTTCTCATCCTTTACTGAGAGGAATAATTTGACATTTGTTTGGTTTAAGATTTTTATATCTTTTGTTAAATGAAGTTGGGGAAGGATATAGTGTTTCATCTGTCCGTCACAAAGTTAAAGTCCATCTGTCTGTGGAAGTATAAGTCATAGTTCATGAGAGTTTGTTCATAGATGCGTCTTAAATAACCAAAGGGTCCTGATAAAAATAAGATAATCTTGACCTACATTTCATTTTGAGTTTCAAAATCAAGACTTGAAAATGAATTAAATGATATTCGATTTCATCAACTGCACAATTTAGTTATATTTTATAGCATTATCATAACTAATTGGATTGGAACAGTTCTGGCAAATGAGGATTCAAGTCAACTCAATATACAGATTGTTTATATAATAGATATAAGAAGATGTGGTATGAGTGCCAATGAGACAACTCTCCATCCAAGTCACAATTTGTAAAAGAAAAAGCATTTTGAACTTTTTTACACCAAAAACCTCCATACTTCTGGCCCAAAAATTTGGTGCGTGCACCAATTAACTCTCTTGTGTTGTATTGTTATATGTATAACCGACTTTAAATAAATCTTTTTTGTTAGCGCCTAACAACTAACAAGTAAGAATTAGGTTACTTCTTTTTGTAATACAAACAATTAAGACGTCTTGCTAGGCTTTTTTTTTTTTTACCATGGCGGCGTCCCATTAAAAAGTTGAAATAGCCATGCAAGACGTCATTATCATTTGGACTAATATTATGGCACATATTGTCGTACCACAGGGATTTGTGTCAATTTTTCTGGTTTTCTATCCTCACGAACCCGAAAATACTAGTGATAAAGTGTTAACTTACTTCTTAATTAAAGCCTAATATTAAGAAGGCAGAAGACCTGGACCATTCATACTTTGTATATACATGCCTTATGTTATGAAGTTTTCGTCTGTCATATGTTCATTGACCTTGAGTGACCTCATTTCATGGCTAAGTGACTGCATTGAAAAAAAGTTAAGGTTTTTTAGTATCCTTAATTTCTATTATCATTATTATAATGAGTAATAGGATTCCTATTACTCATTATAAGAGAAATCAAGAATACTAAAAAATTTAAGGATAACTATATTTGATATGTGCATACCTTGCAAAGTCTTCATGTTCGCCAGACAGTTTTCACTTGGTTTAACCTTATTTCATGGATCAGTGAACAAGTTAAGCTTTTGTAGTCACGTCCATATCTCAGATACCATAAACAATGTGTCTACTATATTTACTTTTAATTATTGTATGGAATGATTGTAAGGTATGCATGTCCAACTGGCAAGTTTCATCTGACCTTGACCTCATTTTCATGGTTCAGTGGTTATTGTTAAGTTTTTGTGTTTTGATCGGGTTTTCTAATATTGTATGCAACATGTCAAGTATATTCGTTGTATGAAAATTTTTAGGGATGTACATGTTAGTCTGACATGTTGACCTCATTTTATGGTTCATTGCTTGATGTTACCTTTTTGTTTTTTGGCCAGTTTTTCTATTTTCTTATTTTCAAATTAGCAAAGGTCAACTAGGTACATATGTCTGACTGAGAAGTTTCATCTTACTTTATTTTCATAGTACATTGGACAATATAAAACAGAAGATGGGATATGATTGGACAACTCTCCACAAGAGACCAAATGAAACAGAAATTAACAACTCAAGGTCACTGTAAAGCCTTCAACAATGAACAAAGCCCATGCTGCATAGTCAGCTATAAAAGGTCCAGAAATGACAATGTAAAACAATTCAAACGAGAAAACTAACGACCTAATTTATGTACAAAAAATGGAAAAACAGATATGTTACACATAAACAAACAACAATCACTGAATTATAGGCTCCTGACTTGGAACAGGCACATACATAACAATTGTGGCAGGGTATAAGGAACTATGAAAATGTTTAGTTTTTGTGGTTTGGTCTATTTTCCGGATACTGTAAAATAAGCAATAAGGCCCCTTTATTTAGTGAATGGAATGATTGTAAGATGCACATGTCTGTCTGCCATATTCTATATGACCTTGACCTCATTTTCATGGTTCATTGGTCAATGAAACACTGCATTGTTTTGTCAGTTTATCATATGCTTAAAGTTACAGGTAGATTATATTTGGTGGATATGTAACAATTGTAAGGTGTGCATGTCTGTCTGGCAGATTCATATAACCATGACCGCATTTTATGGTTCTTTGGTCAATGCTAAGTTTTCTTGGTTTTGTCATTTTATCAGATATTATAAGCATAGGTCTACTTGTTGTTGTACGGAATGACTGCAAGGTGTCATATAAAATAAGAAGATGTCTGTCTGCCAAGGTTAATTTTACTGTGACCTCATTTTCATAGAATAATGATAATATTAAACAGCAAGAATGATGAGGAAGTTGACATTATATACAAATGAGGCAAAATTTTCAGTTGCCTTCTTATTATGTAATAGTAGTTATTTTGTCATTAAATGATAATGTTTACCCTTTTATGTGTAGGGCAAGAACATTAAAGATAAAGGAAACTATAAACAGAAGAAATTATCAACAAAAATAGATTTATAGAGGTCAATAAAGCCTAAATGGTAAGTCTACTGTTATAAAAGTTTTGCCCTTGAATAATGATTAAATATTTATTAAAATAAGATGTGGTATGATAAATGAGAAAACTATCCATCAGAGTTCAATTAAGTGGATGTAAGCATTGTAATTACTTATTAGAGGCCAATGATGACCTGTAAGTAATGAGAAAACCCATACCCTATATATGATATAGTAATCTATAAAAGACAACACTAACAACATTTGAAACAAAACATCAATTCAAACTTCAAATATACCAGACTAATTTATAAAATCAAAAATTATGAAAACAAAAATAACGGATATGAACCAACATCAACCACTGAACTATGTACAAGCTCCTGATATTGGACAGGCATAATATGGCTGGGTTGATATAAAATAAGAAGCAGTCTGATTTCCAATAAGACTTTTCTCCAATAGAGATCAAATGACATTTAAGGAGGCTTGAGGGTATAAAAATTCAGAAAATATTAAAAAAAAAAATGTTCATAACTAATTTTATTTATAACTTTATTAGTTGTTACTTTATCATATGGTACAAAAATCATTCAAAACCATCTATTCGTTTTGGCCCCAGATGACTTTTAAAATGTATATATCATTGAAAAAGCTCCAAATTATCTCCCTTTGGTGCAAAAATGCCATTTTTTGACATTAGAATTGTAATATCTTTTTTAACTCATCGGTGACCTATATTTTTTATTATCATTTTCAAATAAGCTGTACTTAAACTAAACTATTGTAAAATTTAAGCGATTTCTGTAATTTAGTTCTTTTTTATTTCGATATTACCTCTATTTCTCCTATTAGTTAAACAGAAAAAAAGTACCTTTACAAAAATGTATGCTTCTTTTAAAGGCGGATTGTGAGCGTAAATGAACGGTGACCCATTTTATTTTATTTTATTTTTCTATTAAGTATAAGATAAAGATATAGAAAAATATAGCAAAATCATATATTAAGAAAAAAATTTGATTTAGACCTGCGAGCCCCCTTAATTTAACAAAAATAGTTCACTGTACAGCCTTTGACAATGAGCAAATCCTATACCCGACAGTGGTTTTAATAACAGCACAACATTTGAACAAATTGTAAACATTTGTTGCAATGGGCTTAACTCAAAAGACTGCAACAAGGAACCAAACAACAACCGGTAATATGTAAATCATAGACACAAAGCACTGAAATAAGAGTACTAACAATGAATATTCAAATGAAAGTTTATCAAAATGTTCATAAACATGATAAAATAGCCATTTTATTGCTGTCTTTCTCTTCACTGATAATTTTTGAGTTTTGTGTATTTGTAGGTCAGACATCTCGGTTTTCATGGTCATCATTCAACAGATCAATACTGAACAGAAAACTTAAAGTTGATATTTTTCTCCATAGTGCGACTTTTTTTATTAATTTGAAATGGAACGTGTTTTTTCCTACATTTATTAGAAAGAGGAAATTTCAACATAATGACTGTAAACAAAAAGAAGTCATATCATCACGATCCTAGATGCACAAGAACTTGATCATGTAAATGCAACAATGTAATTATCAATTGAAAGAAGGAACGAATGAAAAAAAATATTAGTATGTTGTTGTCCAAATAAACTTGCTTTGTCTTCTCATTTGAATCGCTCCAACCAATAAAGATGTACGGAGGAAGATCTTTGAAGAACAGATTGATTGTCTAAGAATTGCAGGAATATTCTAGTGGATGAAATAATTTATTGACTTGACTCTTATATAGTGGACTGAATAATTGTACATAGCAAGCAGTGAAAAAAGAAAACTAAAACTTTAACAGAAAAAGTGTTTATATTATAAATTTACAAATATAAGCTTAATATTATGTACACCACAAAGGTATATAATTCAAATTGTTTGCATATTCATGTATTGCAATGAAACTATAACAAAGAAAACCTTACCTCATGTAAAGAGTAAACTTGTCAGTCAGAATATGAAATTTTTTTTTCAGTTCTATTTTTGTCTCGCCTTGACGGAGTCAAAAAGCGAGACATAGGTATGCTGTTTCCGGCGTCGGCGGCGTCAACAATGTATTAGTTTGTGATTAGGTCTAGTTCATGGTGAACCACTAGTGGTAGGTCAATGATATTTGGTATGCAGTTGAATTAGCATTGGCACATCTCATTACCATGGAGATTATTTGGCCCCGCCCTCAGTCAAGGTCTATTGACTTTGAAACTTTCATAGTTTACATGTATTAGTTTGTGATTAGGTCAATTTATGGGAACCACTAGTGGTAGGTCAATGATATTTGGTATGCAGTTGTATAAGCATTGGCATATCTCATTTCCATGGAGATTATTTGGCTCCGCCCCCTTAGTCATGGTCTATAGACTTTGAAAATTTTGCTAAGTTAACATGTATTAGTTTGTGATTAGGTCAGTTCAAGGGAACCATTAGTGGTAGGCCAATGTTAATTGGTGTTCAGCTGTGTAAGCATTAGCACATCTCATTTCCATGGAGAATATTTGGCCCCGCCCTCAGTCATGGTCTATTTACTTTGAAACTTTTGCTTAGTTTACATGTATTAGTTTGTGATTAGATTAGTTTAAGATGAACTGCTAATGTTAAGTCAATGATATTTTGTATGCAAATTTATTGGCATTTGCAAGTATCGTTTCCATGGAGATTATATAGCCCCACCCTGATCATGGTTCGTTGACTTTGAAACTTTTACCTAGTTTACAAGTTAATGTTTGTGTTTAGGTTTGTTTAAAGGGAACGACTTATAATAAGTCAATGGTATTTGGTATGCAGTTGTATTAGCATTGGCACATCTCATTCCTTGGAGATTGTTAAGCCATGTACCTTCAGTCATGGTTCATCGACTTTGAATATTTGCATAACTTACATGTTAAAGAATTGCCATTTTAATTTCAACATTTGCATTATCAAAATTACAAAAGGCGAGACATATCTCTGTGATAACAGTTTATTCATAATAAAATAAACAAGACAAAAGTTTCAATACAATATTTTTCATTTATTTAGACATGTCATCATTTTGTTTCAGTGAAAGGACTTTACTCTTTGACCATAAATATTATTATGCATTCCAAATTGCAAAATAAGAATAATCTTTATTGTCATATAAACAAATAAAAACATGTTTGTGACTAAATGAAAAAACTAAATATATATATATATATATAAAAATATAAAAACTCGTATACATTTAAAACTTTTACTACCAAACAGCATTCATTGTAACATACACATTACTGTATAATTATATCTATATATTTATAATTTGAATCCCATAGGATTTTATTTTGTCCCATGGGATATTAAAAATCCCATGGGATAATTATAGTCCCATGGGATTTTTTAGTCCCATGGGACAACAAATATCCCATGGGACTACAATTATCCCATGGGACCAAAAAAAATCCCATGGGATTTAACCAAAATCCCATGGGATAATGGTCAATCCCATGGGATTTTGCCCTGTCCCATGGGATATTGAAAATCCCATGTTTTTATAAATCAAATAGCAAAATAAATATATGAGTTACAGTAAAAAACCAATGAAATTATTGAATCCCATGTAATTCCGCACATTTTGGTTATATACATGACACTGTAGCTCTTATTTGAGGCGGCGGCGGATTTGCAAATGAGTGTTTTGCAAATTAAAAGTGTCCAGTGTTTATATGTCTCAATTGAGTAAATGTACTGTTAAATGCAATAGGACTAGAAAAGGAACTTTGAGTATACTTACATCGCAAATTATTCCTAGTATCAAGAAAGCGAAATAATACCCTGATATTACGAATAGGCGTTCTACAATGGCTTCAGAACAATACTGAAAAAAAAAACCCAAAAAATGCAATATTATATTCAAATAATACACAAGATCGTCATTACTGTATAAATATCAGTAAACCAATGCATATATGTATATAGATGAGATTGAACAATTAAAAATAAGCAAATCGGTACTAATTGTTGTAAAATTAACGCTTTTGTGTACAGCATAGACATTGACCATTTATATGTTATCTCATCCGAAATTTTATGCAATTTTGATGCATTTTTATTTGTATGTATATTATTTTTTAACTTCTCTGTAACCTTTGTACCTTCATGGTTTTATGAGAATAAACTATCTATCTATCTATCTATCTATCTATCTATCTATCTACCATCTTCGCTAGCCAAGGGTTACGATCCAGCCCCCTCCTTTCAATCCTTGGCAGATTAAGCCAACATTTGTGATTACAATTCTGAGCCATTTACCGGAAAATTAAAGACACGCCCATTTTGACTACATCATTCTTGACCAATGGCAGCACTTGAACTTTCTTTAGTGTGGAGGTGTAAATTGTAGTGTCTAGTGTTTACGAATTTCGTGAAGAAAGGACCGAAAATACACGTTTACGAGAAATATACCCAGGATCTTCAATAAGTTGATCAAGAATTTTTAAATTGTCACTAAATATCGTCCTAGACTATAGGGATAAAGACGAGTTTCACTATCAGCACGTGGCAATTGTTTATTTACATTTTCTGCATTTACATCTCTAAAGCACTTTTTGATTGGACGCAGCAAGTTACAACTACGACCAACGTAAATCATTACCTCGTGGATCTGTAATTATATCGTAATCCGCAATGGGTTCAGAGGAGGGCACTGGATCGTAGTCATTGGCTAGCAAATATGAGACATTTACTAGCTTGGATGACAGAAATAAAGAAGAAGTACACTGACCTTTTCACCTTTGTTGGTTCCATATAGACCATTTCCTATATACGAATTATGATTAGTCCATGCAATACCATAATTAACTATACTTTCATGCATATTGGAATAACAGAAAAAGCCTTGCGGTTGTGTCTTTATTACACAGCATTCAAACTGCAAAGATAAAAATTCCTGCAATTATCACTTTTTCATTTTATATTTTCCTTGGAACGTATATTAATTTCACTTTATAAAAATATAAAAACACATTGATCAATTTCTATAATTCAACTGTATCATCAAGACAATAGAGAAGCCTCGGTGGCCGAGTGGTCTAAGTAGTTACTACTTGAATCACTAGCCAGTCAACACTAAGGTTGTGAGTTCGAACCCCGCTCGTGTGGGTGCACTCGACTCCAATTTTAATTGACTAGGGTTGTCTGTTTCCCTATCGAAGGTCGGTGGTTTTCTCCGGTCACTCCGGCTTCCTCCACCAATAAAAAAATGGGCGCCACGAAATAGCCCAAAAGTAGCGCTTAAAAGTGGCGTTAAAACAACAACAATCAATCAATCAATCAAGACAGTGGTCACATAAAGAACAGGATTTGCTTACCCTTTGGAGCACTTAAATCACTTATTGCGGGCATTGATGGTACCAAGGTTTTAGTATTCTTCTATTTAATGTAGATTTTTGTTTTTGTTTTTTGGCCGGTATTGTCGGTTTCTCTTCGACTTGATAATTAGGATTGTTTTACGTAAAGTTTTGACCTCATGCTTCAATCAAATTTTCACAATCCAATACACTATACCGATATATAGTCTGCTATATTTGATTTAAGAACGAACTACATGTATAACATATATCAGTTATAATCATTTTCAACCCAAAATCACAAGGCACGAAGTTATATCATCGTCATGTTGTTTAAAGCTTTTTATTTCAACCAAACCACAATTGACACTTCTCATTTTGTGAACTTATAACAATTACTTACCTTCAACATTAATGTGGTGTAAAATATATCCGTTCCATTTAACTCAGACAGCTCATCGTCTACATGTCTTGTTATCTTGTAAGAAGATGATTTTTATGATTAAATGGAAACATACAATTTGTTGCGAAATATTTTTTTCAGTATAATATATAATTTACTATGGAGAAATTCAACTTTGATCTGTATCTGCAAAAAAAAAAATCACAAAAATACTGAACTCCGAGGAGATTTCAAAAAGGAAAGTCCCTAATCAAATGGTAAAATCAAAAGCTCAAACACATCAAACGAAATCTGAATTTGGTTCACTTGTGTTTTTATTGCATTTTGCATTTTGTCAATAAATTAGAGAATGGAAACGGGGAATGTTTAAAAGAGACAACAACCCGACCTAAAGCAGAAAACAACCAAAGGCCACGGATGTGTCTTCAACACAATATATGTTGAATTTTAATTAGTACTTGTCGAATTTTTCCACTTCTTTTCGAAACACAAATTGATTTAGGAATTGGCATATTACACAGTCAGTCTATCTGTTTTGAAGAATGTGTGTTGATCTCTAAATATCTTTTATTTGTTTTAAAATTATAAATATATATAGCAACGTTACTTACTTATAATGTTTAAATGTACCATTGGTATGTTCCCGTAATTTTGTCAATAGTACGGAAAAGCTAATACGTGTTTTATGGTTCTGCTTTGGTCATTTTGCTATAATGGTTAGTTCGTTTTCTTCTTCTTGTCTGTTTGTATTTTATTAGGGCTAAGGCGTACACGAAGAATTATTTTTGAATATGTCGTGTTCTCTAAAATTCAATATTATCTGTTTGCCTTTTATCAATATCGTATTTCTACTTCAAATAATGTTTTGTAAAAATTTCAAAACTCTGACTATTCTTCACTGATTACTTGACAAACCTCGTTCAGCATAACAACCCAGAATATTGATGCAATTATTTTCAATCCTCCAAATCCAATAGATGAAACAAATGCCTGAAATAAGGAATGAACTTCGGTGTTTCTATAGCATAACTTCATCCAGAAACTTCTATAATTTCTTTAGCTTTCAAAACCAACGGTTTTATTCAACGTATATACGAGTTCGTAATTTTGGAGAAGTACTTTAATAGTCAATTGTTTGTTGTTGACAAGACTCACGGTAGGTATAGTGTCCGGCTGGGATCGTGGTTTTTCGAGTGATTTGATCGGGGTTTTTTCGAGTGTGACCACTTTTTTCGAGTGAATATGATCAAAAATGTTAACAAACAGACTTCCTTTCTTGTAAAACGCGAAAACAGATGCTAGAACCTTTTATACAAGATCACAAAAGATAAATTAGTATTTTTCATTAAAAATATATTATCAACCATAAATTATTTTGTTCTCAAAACGTTTAATATAGCCTTACAATGCTTTATTCCAAAATATAGATTAAAGCCATTTTTATACACATACCAATGCAAATGTCAACGGAAATATGCACATGGAATCTATGTATACTTAGGTATACAGACACTTTACACAAATTCTTGTTTTTGCATTGAAAATGACATTTTGAAGAGTAAATTCGTTTGATATGTCCGTGTTTTTTCGAGAGCAGTCCGTGTTTTTTCGAGAGCAGTCCGTGTTTTTTCGAGTGTGTCCTTGTTTTATCGAGTGAAATAAAACAAAATCTAATATGTCAGTGCATTTACGTTGAAGAAAAATGAAAAGGTTCAAATAAAATACTTTTCAAAGCACGAAACAATGCATTACCAGTTTGTTAATGCTGTATTAACATGTACATGTCACAAAAATTCATCCTTCATTTGCATTCAGCAATCTTCATGTTAGTGTACCGGAATGGATTTTATACAGTAAATATTTAGTGGTGTAAACAATCTTTATGTGAACCCAGACATATTGAACTGAGACGTACGTACATATAGTGTGGAATCCTTACTGTTTCATTTACTATTTGTCTTGATGGAAATATTAGTTATTTTGGTGTAATCAGGAGTGTACATAATTGTACACCGGTGTTGAAAATATATACACCCTGAGGCGCAGCCGAAGGTCGTATGCATTTTAAACACCAGTGTAAAATTCCGTACACCCCTGACTGCACCGAGATGACGAATTTATTTCTTATTTAACGTTCGTTTACTTTTTTATTCCAGGGAATAAAATTGAAAAAAATCTTATGACCAACTTCCACTACACATTTTTCAACACCGACGTTGTTGTGCATTTTAAAATATTATCTAATTAATTTCTTTGTATTTTTTGTATTTTTTGGAAATTTTGTTACTTGGGGAAGATTGGAGAATATTTTCTTCTTCACTTGGTTTTTGAAACCATTTTTTTTTTTTTTGATCTAAAATTATTTTTTATCATTTTCATAATTTTGGTAATATTTTATTTTTTGGAAATTTTGGCATATTTGTTTTATCGACCGACCCTTGCCAAAGTGGGACGTCCGTTTGGCTTTGTGGGATGTTCAAGTACGCAGCCACGTCCGGTTAGAATTGAGCGTGTAGAGAGAGTGCTACGCTCATTGCACGTTTAGAACCCTTGCAACAGCTCTTTGAAGGGTCCGTAGGTGGCCTGTTGAAAGGCAAAATATACTCTCATTTTCAGTGGCAGTCTAAATTTCCCGACCTTTATCCCTAACGTCCTCTGATATAGCACCTACTTATTGGATTTATTGTTAAATTGTTCTCGTCCTGAACATGCATGAAACATTTGCCATATAAGCATAAAATTATAAAGTGTTGTTTTCATTTTATATTAGATAGTCCATTCAATTCAAATGTTATTGTAATTTATTAATTTCTATTGGGGGGTTGCTCTTTTAGTATAATATTTGGGTTTATACTGAATTGTTTACTCCTTTACCTTAGTTTTCTTGCTCCTATGTGTTTTCGTCACTGTAATACTTATCAATCATAAAATATTATTGACTGTAAAAACAAAGGTATCATGCAATGAAATTTAAAAAATGAGTCCCTGTACTCGGTTCTTAAGACCGTTTTAAAACGGACCCATTGATTTCTTATAAATCGTAATACTGCTAGGTTATGGTAAACAGAAAGTTGTCATTAAATTGAAAAAGGTTAAATTTTATCAACATTGTAATATTTTTTTGTGTGTGAATTATTGGGAATATATGATATTGTCCTTCACTTAATTACAGTTATAAACTAGAAAAAGTCAGTTTTTAAGGTCAAGAACGACTTATTTCTTATTCACATTTTCTTTAAAAAAAACCCGAACCATTTGTTAAAAAACCCGGATGTTTTAACTGTTGCTCTCGAAAAAACACGGACAATGCAAAACACTGATTTTTAGGTTGAATACAACCAAATTGTGCGTCTTTTGTGCTCAAAACATGTATTGCACTCAAAATAAGATGGACAGTCATAAATAAAACTATTATAATTGCGAAATAGCAGGAAAGTGACCTGATCGCATGTTTTATCACTCGAAAATATCCGATCTACACTCGAAAAAAAGTGGACCAATTCACTCGAAAAAACACGATCTCCGACGGACACTATACATGTACTTACCGTGAGATTTCTATACATGTTTTTGTTTCTGTCTACTATCACTTTCTTGTTTATTGTATGTCTGTAAATTTCCCAAAGCGTTAATTTATAACCGATCGCAGCTTAAAATAAGTCAAACTGTGGGTAAAAATATAAAAGTCGCAATCTTATATTCCGACCTTCATAAAGATGTAGGTTACATTAAAAAAAAATCAATTTTGTACGGATTTAAATCATGTATAATGACTTTATAGTATGGGTGTTGCTCTTATTGGAATCCGTAAGGTCGCCGACAGTTACTTTGGGCCTAAGGCAATCAAACAATGTATCCTACTTTGTCAACGTCTTCGTTTGCTCATAATCAAGTATGATAATCTCTGTAGGCTGTTGGTATCTTCGTAAAATGCCTGCACCAAGTCAGGAATATGCCGCTTATTTTCCATTCATTCCGTTGGTTGATATAAGCTAACATTTGAATTTACCTCATAGGTTAGGAGTTTTGTTTATACTTTTTTGTTTGTTTGTTTGTTTGTTTTTGGTTTATTTGATATTTTTTATTTATATAAATATTTATGAAAAATGTATAACTATAAAATATTTGATGATTTATTCTTCCAATAATAATTGATCCATTCATCATGTGCAATTGTAGAAAAAAGGGAACAGTATAGTAATTTAGTCCCGTTAAAAAAAAGTTAAAAAAAATAGTATCTCTTAACTGGTTATCTCTTAAGCTGTCAAACATAATTCAAGAGCCCCTCAACATGAATGTATCCATATTTAGTCTAGAGTAACAACCATGAGAACTGAATTAGTTTTCTATAAGCTTGATATAATTTGTCCCAAAAGTAGAACACCACACTATACAAGTATTATTGAGAAAACGCAGGTGCAATTATTATTTTAATTTGCATTTATTATTCAAAAGATATTCACTATACATTAATGCTGTTATCGGACCGAAGACTTGAGACACAGACACGGTGTTACGTTTTGCTTCCTGAACTGTTATCCCCCCCCCCCCCTTTTCCCCATTTTGTGTAAATTATGATGCAATACTTACAACTGTGTGTAAGGCGGTCGATTGTTTTTTTGAACCAACAAGGCCAATTACACTAATCACGATACCAAACGTTCCTATTGCAAGTATGCAACAGGCAAACCCTGTAAATACGTTGTGATAACTGTAACCGTATACATCCATTCGCCGGAAGTAGTAAAGAAACTCTTGATTAGTTATTAAATCACTTCTTATAAACCACAGACTGGTTATTATGAGTGCCACACTGGATAGCTGTAAATCGTAGAAAAAAGTGATGATAATATTAGCATACAAAAATGCAATTGCTTAAATTTTATAAATTAAACCATATTTTGAAAAAATCACGTGCGGAAAGAGGAAATAACTTCCATCTTAGGTTGATTCAATTTGAGATTTGATCCAGAATCTGCCGCACTCAAGAGAGCAGGCTACGAAGATAGTACTGCGATAGTTTATTATAGTTACAAGTAAGACTGATTTTTACTTAATATAAGATTAGCATTATGCTTTATGCATAAGACCTCAACGCATATCTTAAAAGTAGTTTGTAGATCGTCAACCTTTATTCTACTCTAAAGCTTAAGTGGGTCAACCCTAAGTTACTTGATATGATATTTTGAATCAGAGATGTTTTATTTTCCCTTCACATACACAGATTTATTCTTTCGAGTCCTTACGAATCGCCAGCATCCGTAAACAACTCGTAAAAACTCGCTGGTATCCGTCACAACTTGTTGACACGCTTTAGGATCCGTGAAAGGAGAGGCAATTCTTTTAAATGTCAAAAGTCTTCTTACACGCTTTGTTTACGGATTATTTACCAATAATTACGAGCGGTTGTGTGTTGTTTACGGTTGCATTCGGGTTGTGTTACGGTGGCCTCGCGAGTTGTTAGGAGTAATTACTAGCACTTTACGCGTAGATTCGAGTACTATACGAATATATACGTATACTTTACGTATTTTGTCGTCTTGTTTACGATTTGGGGAAAAGTATAAACACAGCAAAATATAACACTTCATCTTCAGTTAATTAAGAAGTCATTGAAATCACATCTCTGCATATCTACTTTATAATATCAACAAGCATGGCTCCAAAGAAAGAAGGCTGTCAACAAGTAGTCTCCTGCTCTCCGAAAATCTATTTCTTTCATATACCATGGTATCTTTCTGGATTTCAGTTGCTGAATAATCTTTCTGGATGTCAGTTGTTGAATAATGATACATTGAGATTTGCAGGATTTATATATTTTGGGCAACCGTTACGGATGGTATATACTCAAAATTAACTCGTAACTATTCGTAACAACACTTAAACAGGTTGTAACTACCAAGTAAAAGAAAGGGTCTTTGGATCGGAAATAAACACATTTATTCTAAAACCAGTTGTTGGCATGATACGGGTTGTGTTCTTCTCATATATGTTATGATGATATGACACTAAACCCTTAACGGGAGGGAATGTGCTTGATTTTCATATATGAAGACATAATTTTTCAGATAGTTTCATTGTCATTTTGCTTAGTTTCTTCTATTACCTATTCTGACATCAGACTCGGACTTCTTTTAAACTGATTTTTACTGTGCGTACTGCTGTGTGTTTGTTTATTCTACATTGGATAGAGGTAAAGGGGGAGGGGGAGATCTCACAAAACATGTTACCCCCCCCCCCTTTTGCCCCGCATTTGTGTGCCTGTCCCAAGTATGTTTCGGAGTTTAGTGTGACGTCCATTTTCAATGAAATTGTACATATTTTTTGTTTAGGGGCCAGCTGAAGCCCGACTCCGGGTGCTGGGTTATCTTGCTGTGTTGAAGACCCATTAGTGGCCGTGGGCTATTTTCTGCTCTTTGGTCAGGTTGTTGTTGTCTCTTTGACACATTTCAAATTTACATTCTCAATTTTATTTGATGAATAGTAATATTCCATAATATACTTGTAACACACCGTGAAAAAACTCGTAAATTGCCCGTTAATTGCTCGTCGTTATCCGTGACAAATCGTAAATCGAAGAATTTTGCCGAACATCCACCGGAAAATAAAACCGTGATAATCCGTAATAAACTTTGAATAGCTTGTTATAACAACATTTACTCTGGTAAAAAGCAAAATCATAAGAGTCTGTGAATTTTTGCGATCCATAAGAAGCCGTAAGAAAAGTGAATGTGAAGGGTGCATTATTGTGTTTTCTATACTGAATAAAATCATCTAAAGTATTTATTATTAACCACAAAGTAAACTTATGATCGAACACATTATGGATAAGAAAACTGTTTCTTTATCCCATTTATTCAATCGATTTGTCGAGGAAATATTTTTACTAAAACTGATTAAAAGATAATCTAATAAAAAAAACAGAAATAATCGTATAGGAATGTTTTTTTTTTTAGTTGCCTATAAAATGACTACCTACCATGTTTATCGATTTCACAATAACTGACACAATGCGTGTGGGTGTTCTGAAAATAGACAACTAAAATAACATTTTTTTTTCTATTATTGTTGCATACTTAGCGCGTTTTTTGGGTTGACATATATCAGGAACGCTCACGCCTAAAAAATTGACAACAAAGAATAAATGAAAACAGCATGTTATAGATTTCTTGCGTCCAAAGCACTTTTCTAGACTAATCTTCATCAGGCATGCTCAAAGCCGAATATTTGAAAGCTAAGCTTGTATAAGAACCGAAACAGTTAAAGAGCTATATCACCAAAAGGACATAAAAAATGCCAAATTCATCTAAGGTCAACTTTGCCTGAGGGGTTGAAACCTTAGTTTCTTTATAATTTCAAAATCTATCAACGGACAATTTTAGAAAGGATTCTTGTAAATCACACCAGTACCGAAGTACTGACTATTGAGCTGAATATATCATCGGGGACTGACAGTCCACCAGCAGAGGTATCGACCCAGTGCTGTAAAAAAATAAAACAAACGTTATAAATGTTCTGAGTCCGAGGCACTTGTTCAGCATTTACATTAACATTCCTCCGGAAGGCTCAAGATATGTACAAATACTTTACTTTTGAGAAGTTATAGAATCAAATTAACACACAACAAATGTGCCCTAAAATAAATAAATAAAAACTGTTTTTATTTATTAATTTCGAATGCCATGAACAGTACCAATTAACTCAACAAGATGCGCTTTTCGGTAAAAAAAGGTGTTTCTTCAGTAATGATCGAGGCCATCATATGTGAAAAAAAACGTATACAAACGTTGAAAAACTAATCAACCAAAAAAGACCCAAAGTATTTGGACAGGAATCATGGGGAGATATGTTCTCTGATTTTAAATGATTCAAGCATTGTATAACGAAGTTACCTATTCCAAGTTTCCTTCAGGAATTTTAAGAACGTACGAAAAACTCCATATTCCTTCATACAAAGAAGATATCTCCTTTCTGAAGACAGCTTTTTGACACCTTTACTTTTCATTTGTTGTTTTATTACTGTATAATCTGCAGCAACAATACCTACAATCTACAAAAAAGCAACATGAGGCTCTATTAGTTGTTTTATTACTGTATAATCTGCAGCAACAATACCTACAATCTACAAAAAAAAAAAATAACATGAGGCTCTATTGGTTATTTTATTACTGTATAATCTGCAGCAACAATACCTACAATCTACAAAAAAAAAACAACATGAGGCTCTATTGGTTCTTTTATTACTGTATAATCTGCAGCAACAATACCTACAATCTACAAAAAAAAAACAACATGAGGCTCTATTGGTTGTTTTATTACTGTATAATCTGCAGCAACAATACCTACAATCTACAAAAAAACAACATGAGGCTTTATTGGTTGTTTTATTACTGTATAATCTGCAGCAACAATACCTACAATCTACAAAAAAACAACATGAGGCTCTATTGGTTGTTTTATTACTGTATAATCTGCAGCAACAATACCTACAATCTACAAAAAAAAACAACATGAGGCTCTATTGGTTGTTTTATTACTGTATAATCTACAGCAACAATACCTACAATCTACAAAAAACAACATGGAGCTCTATTGGTTGTTTTATTACTGTATAATCTGCAGCAACAATACCTACAATCTACAAAAAAAAAACAACATGAGGCTCTATTGGTTATTTTATTACTGTATAATCTGCAGCAACAATACCTACAATCTACAAAAAAAAAACAACATGAGGCTCTATTGGTTATTTTATTACTGTATAATCTGCAGCAACAATACCTACAATCTACAAAAAACAACTTGAGACTTTATTGGTTGTTTTATTACTGTATAATCTGCAGCAACAATACCTACAATCTACTGTATAAAAAAAACAACTTGAGGCTTTATTGGTTGTTTTATTACTGTATAATCTGCAGCAACAATACCTACAATCTACAAAAAAAAAACAACATGAGGCTCTATTGGTTATTTTATTACTGTATAATCTGCAGCAACAATACCTACAATCTACAAAAAAAACAACATGAGGCTCTATTGGTTATTTTATTACTGTATAATCTGCAGCAACAATACCTACAATCTACAAAAACAAAAAAACAACAACATTAGGCTCTATTGGTTATTTTATTACTGTATAATCTGCAGCAACAATACCTACAATCTACAAAAAAACAACATGAGGCTCTATTGGTTGTCTTATTACTGTATAATCTGCAGCGGCAAAACCTTCAATCTACAACAAAATCAACATAAGGCTCTATTGGTTGTCTTATTACTGTATAATCTGCAGAGCAATACCTATAATCTACAATAAAATCATCATGAGGCTCTATTAGTTGTCTTATTACTGTATAATCTGCAGCGGCAATACCTTCAATCTACAATAAAATCATCATGAGGCTCTATTAGTTGTCTTATTACTGTATAATCTGCAGCGGCAATACCTTCAATCTACAACAAAATCAACATGAGGCTCTATTGGTTGTCTTATTACTGTATAATCTGCAGCGGCAATACCTTCTATCTACAACAAAATCAACATGAGGCTCTATTGGTTGTCTTATTACTGTATAATCTGCAGCGGTAATACCTATAATCTATAATAAAATAAACACGAGGCTCTATGGGTTGTCTTATTGCTGTATAATCTGCAGCGGCAATACCTTCAATCTACAACAAAATCAACATGAGGCTCTATTGGTTGTCTTATTACTGTATAATCTGCAGCGGCAATACCTTCAATATACAATAAAATCAACATGAGGCTCTATTGGTTGTCTTATTACTGTATAATCTGCAGCAGTAATACCTATAATCTACAATAAAATAAACATGAGGCTCTATGGGTTGTCTTATTACTGTATAATCTGCAGCGGCAATACCTTCAATCTACAACAAAATCAACATGAGGCTCTATTGGTTGTCTTATTACTGTATAATCTGCAGCGGCAATACCTACAATCTACAACAGAATCAACATGGTGCACTACTGGTTGGCTTTCACATTTGAATTGTTTCACATTTTGTCATCTTGGAGTCTTTAAAGCTTACTATTAGGCTTTTATTTTGCTCTTTGTTAAATAGATATAAGATGATGTGGTCCACATTTTATTCTGTAATTGTTCAAATATTTGTCTTTTGGACTGTAGATCATATTTAGATAAACATGCAGTTGACAATAGTTGAATCTAAAAGGTTTCTGCACTAAGATAAGAAAAGAAAAACTCATGTACGTAGAACCTTGATCCAAAGTTGAGTAAACGTCAACATAACATTAACAAGATGTGTATTATGACAATAAATGATTACTTGATTCTTTAGTGAAGCTAGACACCAGAACATTTTACAATACATCGTTTATTCGAAATAAGACGAGCTTAAAACCCGAAAAGCATAAAAAGTAAAGCCAAAGCCGAGCAAGGAAACTTGATCATTGAATGGTGCTTTATTCTGAAATAGTACAGAACGTTAAAAAAAAGACCAAAAATCGTTCTTGTCGTACACAAATTGGATAATCAAAACTATTGCATATTATCTGCAATACAAAGCAATCACTTACTCATCTAAATTAATTCTAAAAAGTAAATTTGCTGAACAGCCAGGGGCAAATATATCGCCAAGAAGTGTTAACCGAAGGTTTAAATATGAAAAAATAAATTGGACTGGTAAGAAATTTTTTTTTTCAATATCATTAAAAAAACGGCGCAAATAAGCGAAGTAATTATTTTTTTATTTTTTTTTATTCTTAACCTGATTTTTGGGTTTATATGACTGCACGAAAGTAATTGTTGAAGAAAAAATCATATGGTGCTCTTTTTTTGCTACGGCCATTTGAAAGTATCCCATTTTTAATGATTTTCATATTTTTCATCAATATTTACCCATGTTTGAGCTATTATCATGAAAAAAAATCACAGTTTCACAATTAAACTTTTGTTTTATATTTTCACGGAAGATGAAGTGGGCCAATCTGAATAATTTAACTTAAAAAAAAACATAGGTTGGTGTTAATATTAGAAAGTTTTATGAAAATGTGCCGCTTTTACTTGTCAAATTGACAAGGCTGTCAATTTTGTCACTTTTGGATTTTATTCTCTTAATTTTTAGAACAAAAGCATATTATTTCAAATTCTTTGTTATACATGATTGAAAAAATACACATCTTAGAATTTTGAAAAGAAAAAACTGATATGGGATGTAAAAATTTTGTTAAAATCATTTCTTTGTACCCCTCACCCATTTTCTCAACATTTTGGCTGATGACCCTGACCGGATTGGTGATAAAATTTGAAAATGTTATTACTCAAAAACTACTTATTGTACGCACACAATTTATTTCACACAGTTTTGTTTGATTATAATATTTTTCAAATTCATTAATATTTTCCACTTGTATCACATGTTTTGGGAATAATTCCCGAACGAGATTTCAATGAGACTGAAACAGCAGACAAATACATCCTTAATAACTTTGACCCGGACATATCACCGACATCATAATGAATGAACCGACGTTGATAACATTGACCCGAACTTATCAAGTCATCTTCCGGTTTGATGCTGATGCAAACTAGGCAAATACAACCCGATAAATCGATTACTGTAAACCAACTAATTTTCGCATGAGATTTAATTTCGCGACTTTCGCGAGTATGAAAATAACGCGAATATAAATCGTCGCGAATGCATAAAATGCATGTCCTCCGTTATGTAAATAAATGACGATCGCGAAAATAAATCGACGCGAAGTCTGGTATCTGTATATTCATATTGTAAAATATCTGTTTGCAGACAACATGATAATCGGGGTTTTTTTTGACATTATTAATCACTTAGATTCTACACATTCTACTTTCTAAAACACATC
This sequence comes from Mytilus coruscus, assembly GCA_017311375.1. Taxonomy (NCBI): domain Eukaryota; kingdom Metazoa; phylum Mollusca; class Bivalvia; order Mytilida; family Mytilidae; genus Mytilus; species Mytilus coruscus. The sequence goes on along the minus strand of CM029604.1, from coordinate 6,501,962 downwards.
AAGACATATATAGGTTGCACTTTGTAAATATAGCTGTTTTTCAAACCACGCCTCTTTTGGGGAGATATAGAATATTCATAGACAATTAATTTTGTTTACGTACTGGTTCCCGGATATGATCTCTTTGTTTCATCTCATAGAGACATAACTTGGGAATGTTACCAGTAAATATACATATTCATAGTGATCAAGTTGAGGTCTATGGAAATCCTTAAGTCAAGGTTGGGGTAGTATAGAAATTTAATGTAAGTTTAAACTCTTAGAAGTTCGGGCATATAAACGTTGAAAATATGCCGCACAGCCCTACATTTTGACCTTTGAAAAAATAGTAGTGCATATGAACTTTCCATTCTAGGATATATTTTTTCAAAACTTCATAGTAAAAGTGGTACAGTTTTAGCCGTAAAAGGAGTTCCTATGGGAAATTGCATTGTTGATATTTACAGAAATGCAACCTACACTGGGTGAAAAAGGAACATACAGAATTTCACCAAATCTGGTTTATCTCAGAGATTTTTATGAAATTAACTCAAATATGAAGTTTTATAAATATTTCATGAAGATTGAGAAAATCCTGGGCCTTAACTATGATGACTCAGCATAAATTCACAGTTTACAGTATGCATAGTTTAGTTAAAGCCCTGAATGCAAAATAAATTCATTATATGTGCATATTAGTAATATAAATTGTTTAGAAGTGCTTATATTTACTCTTCGCAGTCACTGAAACTCATAGATCCTTCCTGAATATTATTGGTGGGGTGTTTTTGTCATGTCGATAACCCAAAAGTAAGCCGTAGCACCTAAATGTGCTTTTTTGTGATCACGGCATAAAAAAATACAAGCTAGAAATACAAAAATACCTCAATAAAACTTACAATAGTGTGTTCTATCCTAAATATGCACTTAATATTCCATATTGCTAAAAACAGCAGAATAATTTAGGAAATTTGAGGCCCCAGGGCAAAAACAGAGAAAATGCCTACCCTCTGGGTCATAAAACAAATAGTTTAACTTGTAAATGCTATGACTTTATTATTTTAAAGGTCTTTTGTATAGAAACCAATAACTGTACTTGGAAGTTATGCAAAATCAGATGTTAGCAGTCATTTCTATAAAACTTTTAGTTAATTCATACATTAGACTGATATCTTCATTCATACAACTTTTGCAAATATGGCTGTGTTTAAACACTTCTAGTTCATATATTAGCTAAATTATGTTAGATATATGGTAAGAGATGAAACTGTTGTGACAAGATTTCTTAACTGACCATTTGAGGCAGTAATTGTGAACTTTCATTGACTAATAGGCATACAGTAAGATGTGGACTGGAGACAGAGACAGGATTGGACACTTTATATAATCTTGAATGTTGGAATGATTAGCTGCTAAACATTACATTTATAGTGTTCTGAAATGCATTCAATTTGTTATCAAAATAGTTTCAAACAGGTTCTAGACATTTTATGTCAGAAAACATGCTCATAGGGTAAGCTGGCAATGATTAAAGTCTTGTTTTCAAATTCTGTAAAAAATTGATACAGGGTGGGGTACAAAATGTACTGTAAAAGAAAACTTAGAATATATGCAGTGATTTCTTTCAGGCTATAATTCTGAGATTTAAGTATTGTTGTGAGAAAAGTGTTTTAGAAAGTTTTCTATTGGAATAAATGTTAGTATAGGTTGCACTTTGTAAATACAGCTGTTTTTCAAACCACGCCTCTTTTGGGAGATATAGAATATTCATAGACAATTAATTTTGTTTACGTACTGGTTCCCGGATATGATCTCTTTGTTTCATCTCATAGAGACATAACTTGGGAATGTTACCAGTAAATATACATATTCATAGTGATCAAGTTGAGGTCTGTGGAAATCCTTAAGTCAAGGTCGGGGTAGTATAGAAATTTAATGTAAGTTTAAACTCTTAGAAGTTCGGGCATATAAACGTTGAAAATATGCCGCACAGCCCTACATTTTGACCTTTGAAAAAATAGTAGTGCATATGAACTTTCCATTCTAGGATATATTTTTTCAAAACTTCATAGTAAAAGTGGTACAGTTTTAGCCGTAAAAGGAGTTCCTATGGAAATTGCATTGTTGATATTTACAGAAATGCAACCTATATTGGGTGAAAAAGGAACATACAGAATTTCACCAAATCTGGTTTATCTCAGAGATTTTTATGAAATTAACTCAAATATGAAGTTTTATAAATATTTCATGAAGATTGAGAAAATCCTGGGCCTTAACTATGATGACTCAGCATAAATTCACAGTTTACAGTATGCATAGTTTAGTTAAAGCCCTGAATGCAAAATAAATTCATTATATGTGCATATTAGTAATATACATTGTTTAGAAGTGCTTATATTTACTCTTCGCAGTCATTGAAACTCATAGATCCTTCCTGAATATTATTGGTGGGGTGTTTTGTCATGTCGATAACTCAAAAGTAAGCCGTAGCACCTAAATGTGCTTTTTGTGATCACGGCATAAAAAATACAAGCTAGAAATACAAAATACCTCAATAAAACTTACAATAGTGTGTTCTATCCTAAATATGCACTTAATATTCCATATTGCTAAAAACAGCAGAATAATTTAGAAATTTGAGGCCCCAGGGCAAAAACAGAGAAAATGCCTACCCTCTGGGTCATAAAACAAATAGTTTAACTTGTAAATGCTATGACTTTATTATTTTAAAGGTCTTTTGTATAGAAACCAATAACTGTACTTGGAAGTTATGCAAAATCAGATGTTAGCAGTCATTTCTATAAAACTTTTAGTTAATTCATACATTAGACTGATATCTTCATTCATACAACTTTTGCAAATATGGCTGTGTTTAAACACTTCTAGTTCATATATTAGCTAAATTATGTTAGATATATGGTAAGAGATGAAACTGTTGTGACAAGATTTCTTAACTGACCATTTGAGGCAGTAATTGTGAACTTTCATTGACTAATAGGCATACAGTAAGATGTGGACTGGAGACAGAGACAGGATTGGACACTTTATATAATCTTGAATGTTGGAATGATTAGCTGCTAAACATTACATTTATAGTGTTCTGAAATGCTTTCAATTTGTTATCAAAATAGTTTCAAACAGGTTCTAGACATTTTATGTCAGAAAACATGCTCATAGGGTAAGCTGGCAATGATTAAAGTCTTGTTTTCAAATTCTGTAAAAAATTGATACAGGGGTTGGGGTACAAAATGTACTGTAAAAGAAAACTTAGAATATATGCAGTGATTTCTTTCAGGCTATAATTCTGAGATTTAAGTATTGTTGTGAGAAAAGTGTTTTAGAAAGTTTTCTATTGGAATAAATGTTAGTATAGGTTGCACTTTGTAAATACAGCTGTTTTTCAAACCACGCCTCTTTTGGGAGATATAGAATATTCATAGACAATTAATTTTGTTTACGTACTGGTTCCCGGATATGATCTCTTTGTTTCATCTCATAGAGACATAACTTGGGAATGTTACCAGTAAATATACATATTCATAGTGATCAAGTTGAGGTCTGTGGAAATCCTTAAGTCAAGGTTGGGGTAGTATAGAAATTTAATGTAAGTTTAAACTCTTAGAAGTTCGGGCATATAAACGTTGAAAATATGCCGCACAGCCCTACATTTTGACCTTTGAAAAAATAGTAGTGCATATGAACTTTCCATTCTAGGATATATTTTTTCAAAACTTCATAGTAAAAGTGGTACAGTTTTAGCCGTAAAAGGAGTTCCTATGGAAATTGCATTGTTGATATTTACAGAAATGCAACCTATATTGGGTGAAAAAGGAACATACAGAATTTCACCAAATCTGGTTTATCTCAGAGATTTTATGAAATTAACTCAAATATGAAGTTTTATAAATATTTCATGAAGATTGAGAAAATCCTGGGCCTTAACTATGATGACTCAGCATAAATTCACAGTTTACAGTATGCATAGTTTAGTTAGAGCCCTGAATGCAAAATAAATTCATTATATGTGCATATTAGTAATATAAATTGTTTAGAAGTGCTTATATTTACTCTTCGCAGTCATTGAAACTCATAGATCCTTCCTGAATATTATTGGTGGGTGTTTTGTCATGTCGATAACCCAAAAGTAAGCCGTAGCACCTAAATGTGCTTTTTGTGATCACGGCATAAAAAATACAAGCTAGAAATACAAAAATACCTCAATAAAACTTACAATAGTGTGTTCTATCCTAAATATGCACTTAATATTCCATATTGCTAAAACAGCAGAATAATTTAGGAAATTTGAGGCCCCAGGGCAAAAACAGAGAAAATGCCTACCCTCTGGGTCATAAAACAAATAGTTTAACTTGTAAATGCTATGACTTTATTATTTTAAAGGTCTTTTGTATAGAAACCAATAACTGTACTTGGAAGTTATGCAAAATCAGATGTTAGCAGTCATTTCTATAAAACTTTTAGTTAATTCATACATTAGACTGATATCTTCATTCATACAACTTTTGCAAATATGGCTGTGTTTAAACACTTCTAGTTCATATATTAGCTAAATTATGTTAGATATATGGTAAGAGATGAAACTGTTGTGACAAGATTTCTTAACTGACCATTTGAGGCAGTAATTGTGAACTTTCATTGACTAATAGGCATACAGTAAGATGTGGACTGGAGACAGAGACAGGATTGGACACTTTATATAATCTTGAATGTTGGAATGATTAGCTGCTAAACATTACATTTATAGTGTTCTGAAATGCTTTCAATTTGTTATCAAAATAGTTTCAAACAGGTTCTAGACATTTTATGTCAGAAAACATGCTCATAGGGTAAGCTGGCAATGATTAAAGTCTTGTTTTCAAATTCTGTAAAAAATTGATACAGGGGTGGGGGTACAAAATGTACTGTAAAAGAAAACTTAGAATATATGCAGTGATTTCTTTCAGGCTATAATTCTGAGATTTAAGTATTGTTGTGAGAAAAAGTGTTTTTAGAAAGTTTTCTATTGGAATAAATGTTAGTATAGGTTGCACTTTGTAAATACAGCTGTTTTTCAAACCACGCCTCTTTTGGGGAGATATAGAATATTCATAGACAATTAATTTTGTTTACGTACTGGTTCCTGGATATGATCTCTTTGTTTCATCTCATAGAAACATAACTTGGGAATGTTACCAGTAAATATACATATTCATAGTGATCAAGTTGAGGTCTGTGGAAATCCTTAAGTCAAGGTTGGGGTAGTATAGAAATTTAATGTAAGTTTAAACTCTTAGAAGTTCGGGGCATATAAACGTTGAAAATATGCCGCACAGCCCTATATTTTGACCTTTGAAAAAAATAGTAGTGCATATGAACTTTCCATTCTAGGATATATTTTTTTTCAAAACTTCATAGTAAAAGTGGTACAGTTTTAGCCGTAAAAGGAGTTCCTATGGGAAATTGCATTGTAGATATTTACAGAAATGCAACCTATATTGGGTGAAAAAAGAGAACATACAGAATTTCACCAAATCTGGTTTATCTCAGAGATTTTAATGAAATTAACTCAAATATGAAGTTTTATAAATATTTCATGAAGATTGAGAAAATCCTGGGCCTTAACTATGATGACTCAGCATAAATTCACAGTTTACAGTATGCATAGTTTACTTAAAGCCCTGAATGCAAAATAAATTCATTATATGTGCATATTAGTAATATAAATTGTTTAGAAGTGCTTATATTTACTCTTCGCAGTCATTGAAACTCATAGATCCTTCCTGAATATTATTGGTGGGGTGTTTTGTCATGTCGATAACCCAAAAGTAAGCCGTAGCACCTAAATGTGCTTTTTGTGATCACGGCATAAAAAATACAAGCTAGAAATACAAAAATACCTCAATAAAACTTACAATAGTGTGTTCTATCCTAAATATGCACTTAATATTCCATATTGCTAAAAACAGCAGAATAATTTAGAAATTTGAGGCCCCAGGGCAAAAACAGAGAAAATGCCTACCCTCTGGGTCATAAAACAAATAGTTTAACTTGTAAATGCTATGACTTTATTATTTTAAAGGTCTTTTGTATAGAAACCAATAACTGTACTTGGAAGTTATGCAAAATCAGATGTTAGCAGTCATTTCTATAAAACTTTTAGTTAATTCATACATTAGACTGATATCTTCATTCATACAACTTTTGCAAATATGGCTGTGTTTAAACACTTCTAGTTCATATATTAGCTAAATTATGTTAGATATATGGTAAGAGATGAAACTGTTGTGACAAGATTTCTTAACTGACCATTTGAGGCAGTAATTGTGAACTTTCATTGACTAATAGGCATACAGTAAGATGTGGACTGGAGACAGAGACAGGATTGGACACTTTATATAATCTTGAATGTTGGAATGATTAGCTGCTAAACATTACATTTATAGTGTTCTGAAATGCTTTCATATTGTTATCAAAATAGTTTCAAACAGGTTCTAGACATTTTATGTCAGAAAACATGCTCATAGGGTAAGCTAGCAATGATTAAAGTCTTGTTTTCAAATTCTGTAAAAATTGATACAGGGTGGGGTACAAAATGTACTGTAAAAGAAAACTTAGAATATATGCAGTGATTTCTTTCAGGCTATAATTCTGAGATTTAAGTATTGTTGTGAGAAAAGTGTTTTAGAAAGTTTTCTATTGGAATAAATGTTAGTATATTGGGTGAAAAAGGAACATACAGAATTTCACCAAATCTGGTTTATCTCAGAGATTTTTATGAAATTAACTCAAATATGAAGTTTTATAAATATTTCATGAAGATTTAGAAAATCCTGGGCCTTAACTATGATGACTCAGCATAAATTCACAGTTTACAGTATGCATAGTTTAGTTAAAGCCCTGAATGCAAAATAAATTCATTATATGTGCATATTAGTAATATAAATTGTTTAGAAGTGCTTATATTTACTCTTCGCAGTCATTGAAACTCATAGATCCTTCCTGAATATTATTGGTGGGGTGTTTTGTCATGTCGATAACCCAAAAGTAAGCCGTAGCACCTAAATGTGCTTTTTGTGATCACGGCATAAAAAATACAAGCTAGAAATACAAAATACCTCAATAAAACTTACAATAGTGTGTTCTATCCTAAATATGCACTTAATATTCCATATTGCTAAAAACAGCAGAATAATTTAGGAAATTTGAGGCCCCAGGGCAAAAACAGAGAAAATGCCTACCCTCTGGGTCATAAAACAAATAGTTTAACTTGTAAATGCTATGACTTTATTATTTTAAAGGTCTTTTGTATAGAAACCAATAACTGCACTTGGAAGTTATGCAAAATCAGATGTTAGCAGTCATTTCTATAAAACTTTTAGTTAATTCATACATTAGACTGATATCTTCATTCATACAACTTTTGCAAATATGGCTGTGTTTAAACACTTCTAGTTCATATATTAGCTAAATTATGTTAGATATATGGTAAGAGATGAAACTGTTGTGACAAGATTTCTTAACTGACCATTTGAGGCAGTAATTGTGAACTTTCATTGACTAATAGGCATACAGTAAGATGTGGACTGGAGACAGAGACAGGATTGGACACTTTATATAATCTTGAATGTTGGAATGATTAGCTGCTAAACATTACATTTATAGTGTTCTGAAATGCATTCAATTTGTTATCAAAATAGTTTCAAACAGGTTCTAGACATTTTATGTCAGAAAACATGCTCATAGGGTAAGCTGGCAATGATTAAAGTCTTGTTTTCAAATTTTGTAAAAATTGATACAGGGTGGGGTACAAAATGTACTGTAAAAGAAAACTTAGAATATATGCAGTGATTTCTTTCAGGCTATAATTCTGAGATTTAAGTATTGTTGTGAGAAAAGTGCTTTTAGAAAGTTTTCTATTGGAATAAATGTTAGTATATTGGGTGAAAAAGGAACATACAGAATTTCACCAAATCTGGTTTATCTCAGAGATTTTTATGAAATTAACTCAAATATGAAGTTTTATAAATATTTCATGAAGATTGAGAAAATCCTGGGCCTTAACTATGATGACTCAGCATAAATTCACAGTTTACAGTATGCATAGTTTAGTTAAAGCCCTGAATGCAAAATAAATTCATTATATGTGCATATTAGTAATATAAATTGTTTAGAAGTGCTTATATTTACTCTTCGCAGTCATTGAAACTCATAGATCCTTCCTGAATATTATTGGTGGGGTGTTTTTGTCATGTCGATAACTCAAAAGTAAGCCGTAGCACCTAAATGTGCTTTTTGTGATCACGGCATAAAAAATACAAGCTAGAAATACAAAATACCTCAATAAAACTTACAATAGTGTGTTCTATCCTAAATATGCACTTAATATTCCATATTGCTAAAAACAGCAGAATAATTTAGGAAATTTGAGGCCCCAGGGCAAAAACAGAGAAAATGCCTACCCTCTGGGTCATAAAACAAATAGTTTAACTTGTAAATGCTATGACTTTATTATTTTAAAGGTCTTTTGTATAGAAACCAATAACTGTACTTGGAAGTTATGCAAAATCAGATGTTAGCAGTCATTTCTATAAAACTTTTAGTTAATTCATACATTAGACTGATATCTTCATTCATACAACTTTTGCAAATATGGCTGTGTTTAAACACTTCTAGTTCATATATTAGCTAAATTATGTTAGATATATGGTAAGAGATGAAACTGTTGTGACAAGATTTCTTAACTGACCATTTGAGGCAGTAATTCTGAACTTTCATTGACTAATAGGCATACAGTAAGATGTGGACTGGAGACAGAGACAGGATTGGACACTTTATATAATCTTGAATGTTGGAATGATTAGCTGCTAAACATTACATTTATAGTGTTCTGAAATGCTTTCAATTTGTTATCAAAATAGTTTCAAACAGGTTCTAGACATTTTATGTCAGAAAACATGCTCATAGGGTAAGCTGGCAATGATTAAAGTTTTGTTTTCAAATTCTGTAAAAATTGATACAGGGTGGGGTACAAAATGTACTGTAAAAGAAAACTTAGAATATATGCAGTGATTTCTTTCAGGCTATAATTCTGAGATTTAAGTATTGTTGTGAGAAAAGTGTTTTAGAAAGTTTTCTATTGGAATAAATGTTAGTATATTGGGTGAAAAAAGGAACATACAGAATTTCACCAAATCTGGTTTATCTCAGAGATTTTATGAAATTAACTCAAATATGAAGTTTTATAAATATTTCATGAAGATTGAGAAAATCCTGGGCCTTAACTATGATGACTCAGCATAAATTCACAGTTTACAGTATGCATAGTTTAGTTAAAGCCCTGAATGCAAAATAAATTCATTATATGTGCATATTAGTAATATAAATTGTTTAGAAGTGCTTATATTTACTCTTCGCAGTGATTGAAACTCATAGATCCTTCCTGAATATTATTGGTGGGGTGTTTTGTCATGTCGATAACCCAAAAGTAAGCCGTAGCACCTAAATGTGCTTTTTGTGATCACGGCATAAAAAATACAAGCTAGAAATACAAAATACCTCAATAAAACTTACAATAGTGTGTTCTATCCTAAATATGCACTTAATATTCCATATTGCTAAAAACAGCAGAATAATTTAGAAATTTGAGGCCCCAGGGCAAAAACAGAGAAAATGCCTACCCTCTGGGTCATAAAACAAATAGTTTAACTTGTAAATGCTATGACTTTATTATTTTAAAGGTCTTTGTATAGAAACCAATAACTGTACTTGGAAGTTATGCAAAATCAGATGTTAGCAGTCATTTCTATAAAACTTTTAGTTAATTCATACATTAGACTGATATCTTCATTCATACAACTTTTGCAAATATGGCTGTGTTTAAACACTTCTAGTTCATATATTAGCTAAATTATGTTAGATATATGGTAAGAGATGAAACTGTTGTGACAAGATTTCTTAACTGACCATTTGAGGCAGTAATTGTGAACTTTCATTGACTAATAGGCATACAGTAAGATGTGGACTGGAGACAGAGACAGGATTGGACACTTTATATAATCTTGAATGTTGGAATGATTAGCTGCTAAACATTACATTTATAGTGTTCTGAAATGCATTCAATTTGTTATCAAAATAGTTTCAAACAGGTTCTAGACATTTTATGTCAGAAAACATGCTCATAGGGTAAGCTGGCAATGATTAAAGTCTTGTTTTCAAATTTTGTAAAAAATTGATACAGGGTGGGGTACAAAATGTACTGTAAAAGAAAACTTAGAATATATGCAGTGATTTCTTTCAGGCTATAATTCTGAGATTTAAGTATTGTTGTGAGAAAAGTGCTTTTAGAAAGTTTTCTATTGGAATAAATGTTAGTATATTGGGTGAAAAAGGAACATACAGAATTTCACCAAATCTGGTTTATCTCAGAGATTTTTATGAAATTAACTCAAATATGAAGTTTTATAAATATTTCATGAAGATTGAGAAAATCCTGGGCCTTAACTATGATGACTCAGCATAAATTCACAGTTTACAGTATGCATAGTTTAGTTAAAGCCCTGAATGCAAAATAAATTCATTATATGTGCATATTAGTAATATAAATTGTTTAGAAGTGCTTATATTTACTCTTCGCAGTCATTGAAACTCATAGATCCTTCCTGAATATTATTGGTGGGGTGTTTTGTCATGTCGATAACTCAAAAGTAAGCCGTAGCACCTAAATGTGCTTTTTGTGATCACGGCATAAAAAATACAAGCTAGAAATACAAAATACCTCAATAAAACTTACAATAGTGTGTTCTATCCTAAATATGCACTTAATATTCCATATTGCTAAAAACAGCAGAATAATTTAGGAAATTTGAGGCCCCAGGGCAAAAACAGAGAAAATGCCTACCCTCTGGGTCATAAAACAAATAGTTTAACTTGTAAATGCTATGACTTTATTATTTTAAAGGTCTTTTGTATAGAAACCAATAACTGTACTTGGAAGTTATGCAAAATCAGATGTTAGCAGTCATTTCTATAAAACTTTTAGTTAATTCATACATTAGACTGATATCTTCATTCATACAACTTTTGCAAATATGGCTGTGTTTAAACACTTCTAGTTCATATATTAGCTAAATTATGTTAGATATATGGTAAGAGATGAAACTGTTGTGACAAGATTTCTTAACTGACCATTTGAGGCAGTAATTCTGAACTTTCATTGACTAATAGGCATACAGTAAGATGTGGACTGGAGACAGAGACAGGATTGGACACTTTATATAATCTTGAATGTTGGAATGATTAGCTGCTAAACATTACATTTATAGTGTTCTGAAATGCTTTCAATTTGTTATCAAAATAGTTTCAAACAGGTTCTAGACATTTTATGTCAGAAAACATGCTCATAGGGTAAGCTGGCAATGATTAAAGTTTTGTTTTCAAATTCTGTAAAAATTGATACAGGGTGGGGTACAAAATGTACTGTAAAAGAAAACTTAGAATATATGCAGTGATTTCTTTCAGGCTATAATTCTGAGATTTAAGTATTGTTGTGAGAAAAGTGTTTTAGAAAGTTTTCTATTGGAATAAATGTTAGTATATTGGGTGAAAAAGGAACATACAGAATTTCACCAAATCTGGTTTATCTCAGAGATTTTATGAAATTAACTCAAATATGAAGTTTTATAAATATTTCATGAAGATTGAGAAAATCCTGGGCCTTAACTATGATGACTCAGCATAAATTCACAGTTTACAGTATGCATAGTTTAGTTAAAGCCCTGAATGCAAAATAAATTCATTATATGTGCATATTAGTAATATAAATTGTTTAGAAGTGCTTATATTTACTCTTCGCAGTGATTGAAACTCATAGATCCTTCCTGAATATTATTGGTGGGGTGTTTTGTCATGTCGATAACCCAAAAGTAAGCCGTAGCACCTAAATGTGCTTTTTGTGATCACGGCATAAAAAATACAAGCTAGAAATACAAAAATACCTCAATAAAACTTACAATAGTGTGTTCTATCCTAAATATGCACTTAATATTCCATATTGCTAAAAACAGCAGAATAATTTAGGAAATTTGAGGCCCCAGGGCAAAAACAGAGAAAATGCCTACCCTCTGGGTCATAAAACAAATAGTTTAACTTGTAAATGCTATGACTTTATTATTTTAAAGGTCTTTTGTATAGAAACCAATAACTGTACTTGGAAGTTATGCAAAATCAGATGTTAGCAGTCATTTCTATAAAACTTTTAGTTAATTCATACATTAGACTGATATCTTCATTCATACAACTTTTGCAAATATGGCTGTGTTTAAACACTTCTAGTTCATATATTAGCTAAATTATGTTAGATATATGGTAAGAGATGAAACTGTTGTGACAAGATTTCTTAACTGACCATTTGAGGCAGTAATTCTGAACTTTCATTGACTAATAGGCATACAGTAAGATGTGGACTGGAGACAGAGACAGGATTGGACACTTTATATAATCTTGAATGTTGGAATGATTAGCTGCTAAACATTACATTTATAGTGTTCTGAAATGCTTTCAATTTGTTATCAAAATAGTTTCAAACAGGTTCTAGACATTTTATGTCAGAAAACATGCTCATAGGGTAAGCTGGCAATGATTAAAGTTTTGTTTTCAAATTCTGTAAAAATTGATACAGGGTGGGGTACAAAATGTACTGTAAAAGAAAACTTAGAATATATGCAGTGATTTCTTTCAGGCTATAATTCTGAGATTTAAGTATTGTTGTGAGAAAAGTGTTTTAGAAAGTTTTCTATTGGAATAAATGTTAGTATATTGGGTGAAAAAAGGAACATACAGAATTTCACCAAATCTGGTTTATCTCAGAGATTTTATGAAATTAACTCAAATATGAAGTTTTATAAATATTTCATGAAGATTGAGAAAATCCTGGGCCTTAACTATGATGACTCAGCATAAATTCACAGTTTACAGTATGCATAGTTTAGTTAAAGCCCTGAATGCAAAATAAATTCATTATATGTGCATATTAGTAATATAAATTGTTTAGAAGTGCTTATATTTACTCTTCGCAGTCATTGAAACTCATAGATCCTTCCTGAATATTATTGGTGGGGTGTTTTTGTCATGTCGATAACCCAAAAGTAAGCCGTAGCACCTAAATGTGCTTTTTTGTGATCACGGCATAAAAAAATACAAGCTAGAAATACAAAAATACCTCAATAAAACTTACAATAGTGTGTTCTATCCTAAATATGCACTTAATATTCCATATTGCTAAAAACAGCAGAATAATTTAGGAAATTTGAGGCCCCAGGGCAAAAACAGAGAAAATGCCTACCCTCTGGGTCATAAAACAAATAGTTTAACTTGTAAATGCTATGACTTTATTATTTTAAAGGTCTTTTGTATAGAAACCAATAACTGTACTTGGAAGTTATGCAAAATCAGATGTTAGCAGTCATTTCTATAAAACTTTTAGTTAATTCATACATTAGACTGATATCTTCATTCATACAACTTTTGCAAATATGGCTGTGTTTAAACACTTCTAGTTCATATATTAGCTAAATTATGTTAGATATATGGTAAGAGATGAAACTGTTGTGACAAGATTTCTTAACTGACCATTTAAGGCAGTAATTGTGAACTTTCATTGACTAATAGGCATACAGTAAGATGTGGACTGGAGACAGAGACAGGATTGGACACTTTATATAATCTTGAATGTTGGAATGATTAGCTGCTAAACATTACATTTATAGTGTTCTGAAATGCTTTCAATTTGTTATCAAAATAGTTTCAAACAGGTTCTAGACATTTTATGTCAGAAAACATGCTCATAGGGTAAGCTGGCAATGATTAAAGTCTTGTTTTCAAATTCTGTAAAAATTGATACAGGGTGGGGTACAAAATGTACTGTAAAAGAAAACTTAGAATATATGCAGTGATTTCTTTCAGGCTATAATTCTGAGATTTAAGTATTGTTGTGAGAAAAGTGTTTTAGAAAGTTTTCTATTGGAATAAATGTTAGTATATTGGGTGAAAAAAGGAACATACAGAATTTCACCAAATCTGGTTTATCTCAGAGATTTTATAAAATTAACTCAAATATGAAGTTTTATAAATATTTCATGAAGATTGAGAAAATCCTGGGCCTTAACTATGATGACTCAGCATAAATTCACAGTTTACAGTATGCATAGTTTAGTTAAAGCCCTGAATGCAAAATAAATTCATTATATGTGCATATTAGTAATATAAATTGTTTAGAAGTGCTTATATTTACTCTTCGCAGTCATTGAAACTTATTGATCCTTCGTGAATATTATTGGTGGGGTGTTTTTGTCGTGTTGGTAACCCAAAAGTAAGCCGTAACACCTAAATGTGCTTTTTTGTGATCACGGCATAAAAAATACAACCTAGAAATACAAAAATACCTAAAAAAACTTACAATAGTGTGTTCTATCCTAAATATGCACTTAATATTCCATATTGCTAAAACAGCAGAATAATTTAGGAAATTTGAGGCCCCAGGGCAAAAACAGAGAAAATGCCTACCCTCTGGGTCATAAAACAAATAGTTTAACTTGTAAATGCTATGACTTTATTATTTTAAAGGTCTTTTGTATAGAAACCAATAACTGTACTTGGAAGTTATGCAAAATCAGATGTTAGCAGTCATTTCTATAAAACTTTTAGTTAATTCATACATTAGACTGATATCTTCATTCATACAACTTTTGCAAATATGGCTGTGTTTAAACACTTCTAGTTCATATATTAGCTAAATTATGTTAGATATATGGTAAGAGATGAAACTGTTGTGACAAGATTTCTTAACTGACCATTTGAGGCAGTAATTGTGAACTTTCATTGACTAATAGGCATACAGTAAGATGTGGACTGGAGACAGAGACAGGATTGGACACTTTATATAATCTTGAATGTTGGAATGATTAGCTGCTAAACATTACATTTATAGTGTTCTGAAATGCTTTCAATTTGTTATCAAAATAGTTTCAAACAGGTTCTAGACATTTTATGTCAGAAAACATGCTCATAGGGTAAGCTGGCAATGATTAAAGTCTTGTTTTCAAATTCTGTAGAAAATTGATACAGGGTGGGGTACAAAATGTACTGTAAAAGAAAACTTAGAATATATGCAGTGATTTCTTTCAGGCTATAATTCTGAGATTTAAGTATTGTTGTGAGAAAAGTGTTTTAGAAAGTTTTCTATTGGAATAAATGTTAGTATAGGTTGCACTTTGTAAATACAGCTGTTTTTCAAACCACGCCTCTTTTGGGAGATATAGAATATTCATAGACAATTAATTTTGTTTACGTACTGGTTCCCGGATATGATCTCTTTGTTTCATCTCATAGAGACATAACTTGGGAATGTTACCAGTAAATATACATATTCATAGTGATCAAGTTGAGGTCTGTGGAAATCCTTAAGTCAAGGTTGGGGTAGTATAGAAATTTAATGTAAGTTTAAACTCTTAGAAGTTCGGGGCATATAAACGTTGAAAATATGCCGCACAGCCCTACATTTTGACCTTTGAAAAAAATAGTAGTGCATATGAACTTTCCATTCTAGGATATATTTTTTTTCAAAACTTCATAGTAAAAGTGGTACAGTTTTAGCCGTAAAAGGAGTTCCTATGGGAAATTGCATTGTTGATATTTACAGAAATGCAACCTATATTGGGTAAAAAAAGGGAACATACAGAATTTCACCAAATCTGGTTTATCTCAGAGATTTTTATGAAATTAACTCAAATATGAAGTTTTATAAATATTTCATGAAGATTGAGAAAATCCTGGGCCTTAACTATGATGACTCAGCATAAATTCACAGTTTACAGTATGCATAGTTTAGTTAAAGCCCTGAATGCAAAATAAATTCAATATATGTGCATATTAGTAATATAAATTGTTTAGGAGTGCATATATTTACTCTTCACAGTCATTGAAACCCATAGATCCTTCCTGAATATTATTGGTGGGGTGTTTTGTCATGTCGATAACTCAAAAGTAAGCCGTAGCACCTAAATGTGCTTTTTGTGATCACGGCATAAAAAATACAAGCTAGAAATACAAAAATACCTAAATAAAACTTACAATAGTGTGTTCTATCCTAAATATGCACTTAATATTCCATATTGCTAAAAACAGCAGAATAATTTAGGAAATTTGAGGCCCCAGGGCAAAAACAGAGAAAATGCCTACCCTCTGGGTCATAAAACAAATAGTTTAACTTGTAAATGCTATGACTTTATTATTTTAAAGGTCTTTTGTATAGAAACCAATAACTGTACTTGGAAGTTATGCAAAATCAGATGTTAGCAGTCATTTCTATAAAACTTTTAGTTAATTCATACATTAGACTGATATCTTCATTCATACAACTTTTGCAAATATGGCTGTGTTTAAACACTTCTAGTTCATATATTAGCTAAATTATGTTAGATATATGGTAAGAGATGAAACTGTTGTGACAAGATTTCTTAACTGGCCATTTAAGGCAGTAATTGTGAACTTTCATTGACTAATAGGCATACAGTAAGATGTGGACTGGAGACAGAGACAGGATTGGACACTTCATATAATCTTGAATGTTGGAATGATTAGCTGCTAAACATTACATTTACAGTGTTCTGAAATGCTTTCAATTTGTTATCAAAATAGTTTCAAACAGGTTCTAGACATTTTATGTCAGAAAACATGCTCATAGGGTAAGCTGGCAATGATTAAAGTCTTGTTTTCAAATTCTGTAAAAATTGATACAGGGTGGGGTACAAAATGTACTGTAAAAGAAAACTTAGAATATATGCAGTGATTTCTTTCAGGCTATAATTCTGAGATTTAAGTATTGTTGTGAGAAAAGTGTTTTAGAAAGTTTTCTATTGGAATAAATGTTAGTATAAATCTGGTTTATCTCAGAGATTTTATGAAATTAACTCAAATATGAAGTTTTATAAATATTTCATGAAGATTGAGAAAATCCTGGGCCTTAACTATGATGACTCAGCATAAATTCACAGTTTACAGTATGCATAGTTTAGTTAAAGCCCTGAATGCAAAATAAATTCATTATATGTGCATATTAGTAATATAAATTGTTTAGAAGTGCTTATATTTACTCTTCGAGTCATTGAAACTCATAGATCCTTCCTGAATATTATTAGTGGGTGTTTTTATCATGTCGATAACAAAAGTAAAGTAGCACATTGAAACTCATAGATCCTTCCTGAATATTATTAGGGGTGTTTTTATCATGTCGATAACCCAAAGTAAGTCAGTAGCACCTAAATGTGCTTTTTGTGATCACGGCATAAAAAAATACAAGCTAGAAATACAAAATACCTCAATAAAACTTACAATAGTGTGTTCTATCCTAAATATGCACTAAATATTCCATATTGCTAGAAACAGCAGAATAATTTAGGAAATTTGAGGCCCCAAAAAAAAAAACAGAGAAAATGCCTACCCTCTGGGTCATAAAACAAATAATTTAACTTGTAAATGCTATGACTTTATTATTTTAAAGGTCTTTTGTATAGAAACCAATAACTGTACTTGGAAGTTATGCAAAATCAGATGTTAGCAGTCATTTCTATAAAACTTTTAGTTAATTCTTACATTAGACTGATATCTTCATTCATACAACTTTTGCAAATATGGCTGTGTTTAAACACTTCTAGTTCATATATTAGCTAAATTATGTTAGATATATGGTAAGGGATGAAACTGTTGTGACAAGATTTTCTTAACTGACCATTGGAGGCAGTAATTGTGAACTTTCATTGACTAATAGGCATACAGTAAGATGTGGACTGGAGACAGAGGCAGGATTAGACACTTTATATAATCTTGAATGTTGGAATGATTAGCTGCTAAACATTACATTTATAGTGTTCTGAAATGCTTTCAATTTGTTATCAAAATAGTTTCAAACAGGTTCCTAGACATTTTATGCCAGAAAACATGCTCATAGGGTAAGCTGGCAATGATTAAAGTCTTGTTTTCAAATTCTGTAAAAAATTGATACAGGGGTGGGGGTACAAAATGTACTGTAAAAGAAAACTTAGAGTATATGCAGTGATTTCTTTCAGGCTATAATTCTGAGATTTAAGTATTGTTGTGAGAAAAAGTGTTTTTAGAAAGTTTTCTATTGGAATAAATGTTAGTATAGGTTGCACTTTGTAAATACAGCTGTTTTTCAAACCACGCCTCTTTTGGGGAGATATAGAATATTCATAGACAATTAATTTTGTTTACGTACTGGTTCCCGGATATGATCTCTATGTTTCATCTCATAGAGACATAACTTGGGAATGTTACCAGTAAATATACATATTCATAGTGATCAAGTTGAAGTCTGTGGAAATCCTTAAGTCAAGGTTGGGGTAGTATAGAAATTTAATGTAAGTTTAAACTCTTAGAAGTTCGGGGCATATAAACGTTGAAAATATGCCGCACAGCCCTATATTTTGACCTTTGAAAAAAATAGTAGTGCATATGAACTTTCCATTCTAGGATATATTTTTTTTCAAAACTTCATAGTAAAAGTGGTACAGTTTTAGCCGTAAAAGGAGTTCCTATGGGAAATTGCATTGTTGATATTTACAGAAATGCAACCTATATTGGGTTGAAAAAGGGAACATACAGAATTTCACCAAATCTGGTTTATCTCAGAATTTTTATGAAAGTAACTCAAATATGAAGTTTATAAATATTTCATGAGATTGAGAAAATCCTGGGCCTTAACTATGATGACTCAGCATAAATTCACAGTTTACAGTATGCATAGTTTAGTTAAAGCCCTGAATACAAAATAAATTCAATATATGTGCATATTAGTAATATAAATTGTTTAGGAGTGCATATATTTACTCTTCTGAGTCATTGAAACCCATAGATCCTTCCTGAATATTATTGGTGGGGTGTTTTGTCATGTCGATAACTCAAAATAAGCCGTAGCACCTAAATGTGCTTTTTGTGATCACGGCATAAAAAATACAAGCTAGAAATACAAAATACCTAAATAAAACTTACAATAGTGTGTTCTATCCTAAATATGCATAATATTCCATATTGCTAAAAACAACAGAATAATTTAGAAATTTGAGGCTACAGGGGCAAAAAACAGAAAAATGCCTACCCTCTGGGTCATCAAAACAAATAGTTTAACTTGTAAATGCTATGACTTTATTATTTTTAAGGTCTTTTGTATAGAAACCAATAACTGTACTTGGAAGTTATGCAAAATCAGATGTTAGCAGTCATTTCTATAAAACTTTTAGTTAATTCCACATTAGACTGATATCTTCATTTCATACAACTTTTTGCAAATATGGCTGTGTTTAAACACTTCTAGTTCATATATTAGCTAAATTATGTTAGATATGGTAAGAAGATGAAACTGTTGTGACAAGATTTCTTAACTGGCCATTTAAGGCAGTGGTTGTGAACTTTCATTGACTAATAGGCCACAGTAAGATGTGGACTGGAGACAGAGACAGGATTGGACACTTCATATAATCTTGAATGTTGGAATGATTAGCTGCTAAACATTACATTTACAGTGTTCTGAAATGCTTTCAATTTGTTATCAAAATAGTTTCAAACAGGTTCTAGACATTTTATGTCAGAAAACATGCTCATAGGGTAAGCTGGCAATGATTAAAGTCTTGTTTTCAAATTCTGTAAAAATTGATACAGGGGTGGGGTACAAATGTACATAAAAGAAAACTTAGAATATATGCAGTGATTTCTTTCAGGCTATAATTCTGAGATTTAAGTATTGTTGTGAGAAAAAGTGTTTTTAGAAAGTTTTCTATTGGAATAAATATTAGTATAGGTTGCACTGCTGTAAATACTAGCTGTTTTCAAACCACGCCTCTTTTGAAGATATAGAATATTCATAGACAATTAATTTTGTTTACGTACTGGTTCCCGGATATGATCTCTTTGTGTCATCTCATAGAGACATAACTTGGGAATGTTACCAGTAAATATACATATTCATAGTGATCAAGTTGAGGTCTGTGGAAATCCTTAAGTCAAGGTTGGGGTAGTATAGAAATGTAATGTAAGTTTAAACTCTTAGAAGTTCAGGGCATATAAACGTTGAAAATATGCCGCACAGCCCTACATTTGACCTTTGAAAAAATAGTATATATGAACTTTCCATTCTAGGATATATTTTTTCAAAATTTCATAGTAAAGTGGTACAGTTTTAGCCATAAAAGGAGTTCCTATTTTAAATTGCATTGTTGATATTTACAAGTACAACCTATAACTATATGACATGAACGTATATTTCCATATCTTTTTCATATTGACGTTTGACCTTAGTTTAAAAACAAGAAATAAACGAATCGTTT